>JACEGR010003378.1:0-106315 GCA_014170235.1 Listronotus bonariensis
CTTCAACACTGTGCCTTTGAATTGCCTTTATATGAAAGAGAAGTTATGATAGCCTGTTTCTCCCCTTTTCTTTGTTATACGTAATTTTTTTTGGAGTTACAGGATATGCATCGCTTGCGCTTAGAAGACTGACAAAAATACTGATGGTAATGAAGTAGCTGGCTTTTTGATCCATTTCTATGTGTTGGTCCATCTCATTGGGGTGCCCCATCACTGCCCTCCAGCGGACAGTTTATTACAATTACACATGTCTTAAAAAAAACCTATCAAAATAGGGAAAACAAACATGTTTGACCTACTGGTGTAATCATTAATAAACTAGATATTAACTGTCCAACAGTTCTAAAAAACTAATACTAAGGTGAAAATTACATGCGATGTACAAATCACGAAAAATTGCAACGAACTGACAAAAACCAGTTTTTGAGTTTGGGCAAACATGCGTGGACTAACAAGCCTGGCACAACGCTGACTGCCAAACAAGATAGTAACGCATCATTACGAGCTGACTCATTGTGATCAGTAGTTCGTACAACCGATGCCCGATATCCCTGCGTCTTGCGCCCTTCCCCGTCTTGTCCCTCCTTCCCCTACTTGATTGATAGTCATATTTCCGAAACTAAACAAGTTATATGTACTTTACTGTGGCATTTTCTTAAAGCTCTTTAAAAATATCTAAGCTTTCAATCTAAGTAAAGGACCAAAGCCTCGACCTCTCTCAATCCGTGAAACATTCCTCCTCCTCATCTCTTTAAACAGATCTAGTAGATGTAAAGATTGCAGACAACGATTGCTTGCTTTTTTTATTTACTCACTGGTCTTGTCGAACATAAAAAAACGAGGCCATCTTCGGGGAAAGATGTTAGTCTCGGTCAACATATGGGTAAAATAAAATATCAGCTTATCCTAATTTTTACTTACATATATAAGTTTGCTTTTTTGGTTGTTTTAGGAAAGTCAGGCAGCTACAAAAAAAATTTTGTAATTAAATGGACTTCTGCTAATTTTAAGGCATACTTATGGAAAGAGTCAAATTAAATCATTTGTCAGGCTGACAAAACGCAATACATCTGTGACTAAATCTGTGGCGCGCTTTTTTAAAATAGGAAAATAAATGAAATAATCGATGCTGGATTTTAGAAGACAGGTATTGACTTTTATATATCTTGTGGTTACAACGTACTGTCGGAAGTCTTAAAATGATGATGCCGCAACATCCTCTCCCACCCATTTTATCTTTTTCTCCAACATGGTGCCCAAGTAGCAAAGCATTCTTTGATACATTTCCTCTGTCTGTCAATTTAACTCTCCCAAAAACAGAGTAGGTACTTATGGTGGGCAATTGATTCGGTAAAAAATTAAAAAAGGAGGAGGACATTAAAGGAAGGTCCCTACATATTGATGTTATTGATTTCAAGAGCAACACTTTGGTGTAAAAATATTTCTTGAATTTGCCACCTTTATGTCAAATTTACGGAAAAATCAGAGATGCAGGATTTGCTTTTGAAAGTTAGATTTTCCCTTTGGTGGGGAGGAAGAGAAGCAAACCAAAACTCTCAACATTTTCTCTTTAGATCCGCAAAATATCACTGGCGGCTCGCGGGTCTAAAAACAGATATTACAGTGCAGAAAGGGAAAAAAGCGCATTCACCATTTTTTTTAGCAAAACTGAAAATAAAAAGTCCTTATATCTAAATCCAAATTTGATACACCAAACTCAATACTTCTTTCTTTTAATGCAGCAAATTTATCAATTATATATTCATAAAATGGTTAAGTTTTTAATCATTTCCTGTGGAAGCCCTTTTGAATTGAAATATTGGCCAAAGATAAAAGTCTATCTTGGGATATAGTGTTTCTAAAAAGTTTTTAAACGCTTAAGACAAGAAAAACTCCGTTCCACTGACACGCTTGTTGGACGATATATCGTTAAAATTAGCGAAAAAAGTTTATATGCCTTGGTAAAAATGTCTTTATTTGCGCCAACTTGTTTCACTAACTGCTGCAATGAAATATTTCTATATCTTTCATCAGCAAATATTAGGGCCCGTTTATTTTTGAGCCGCTAATTTTTTTGAAAATGATTGGGAAAAATTTGGTTATACTGGCACCAAAATTTGCGGTATCAGCAAGACAAATAAATTGTAGTTTGTAACAATCTTTGAACCTTACTTCCATTTCCATCAAAATATGGTCTCAATATTTCATAGCAGAAGTGCTCTGTACTGTCCTTTAATTTCTTCTTCTGAAAAATCGCCGTCGCTAATAATGACTTTAAACGAAAACAATCGAAATAATACGTGAAAACCAACGAAACGACCAAAACCTTTTAGGCTAGCGATTTACCAAGCAATACATCTGATACTTCCACCCGCGATTCTGGCCGCCGGCAAGTAGAGCGCCATCATGGCAACGGAGCGTCAAAGCGTAAACAAAACCCCGCATGAGGTGTATACTTCGGTCCGTTTTATATTTGCAATACACTTGTCGCGTTGCCGAAAAAGGAGAACGCGACTCGCGCCAGCGGTTAATTTATATGCTAGATTTTTCATGGCGAATTTTACAAATAAGGAATAGAAATGAGAAAAATGAATTGAATAATAGTAATATGTTTTTATGTTTTATTATATATTTTTGGTAAAGTGGCACTTCACTTACTACACCTGAATAGCCGCCACTGCAAAATATGTTTACCAAAGTGTTCCTCTTAAGGCCAATAGCATTCCAGTATATGTTCATTTGGTGTATGTCCTCACTCTTTAGGTTTCTTTTTAATAACCACGTTAAAAAAGATCTTTTTATTTAAAACGATCCTGTTTTCATACGTATAATTATTAATATAACTCTTGTATTCATTTTATAAAAGACGCTATAGATTATGAATTATACCTGCATTTGCAAAATTTACAATTTTCTATTGCATATGATTCAAACCAGGAATGCATAACACTCAATAGTTTTTATCCAATTATACTTCACTATTTCACCATGCTCTCTCTACTTAAAGAGATTAACACCTTGTACTGATTATCCGCGGTTTAAATGTGCACCTTGGATAGAGGTAACTTCATTTTATTCAGTCTTTTCCCTTATAATTAAATCAGTTCAAAGGATGAATCATATTTCTGTAAAAGGAATCGTAATAACATGTGATTAAGACGTCCGTTTTAGTTGTGGTTGCTTTGTTACAATATTTCTATGACAATTTATAATTATTATTACTGTAAATATTTTTTTTATAAAAGTCGTATAGAAAGCGTGACGCCAATTAACTTGTCTTTGGTCCGTTATGGTTGTAAAAATTTCCGACTACAAAAATAGCAATCTGTGTGGGCAAATTTAATATCCTCTTCTGATTATAGTGAATACAGCTGTATATTATGGCTTAATTGGAAATAAATTTATATAGGTGGATTTCTAATTAACCACGATCCTTTTTGTAGAGATAATTAAAAATTACATCTGTGCCAGTACAAAGAGTTTATTTTCTTTTTTTTTATCTTTGGACAAACCACGAAGGCTAAAACACTAAATACTAACGTACCGTAGGTGTCTTAAGGAAGGTAAGAGGGAGTTTGTTGACACGGGACTTAAATACTTGAAGATTTGGAGGGGAAGAAATGACCTCCGCGGGCAGCAGGTTTCACATTCTAAAAACTCTAGGGATAAAAGAACGAACAAAGTGGGAAGTTCAGGGCCTGTCCAGTTAGACGGATATAGGGATGCATACGCGCGGCACCACGAGTTTCTCTGTTGGGAACCGTGAGTGAAGGAACTATACTGGACAGTTCTTTAGAGCAGAAGCCATGGAAGTACCTATAAAAAGCGATAAATCAACCCAAAGATGGGCAAGAGAGGGAATCCTTTCTGTAAGTGAAGGATCATTAATGAAACGAATAGCTCTTCTTTGGATGGAATCAAGAATGCTTAGGGTTGTGGGAGACGCCATGCCCCAGATATGAGAACAATATTCCAAGGGAGGTCGGATTTGGGACACATATAAAGTGTATAAATTAGAAGCGGAAAATACTTTTTGGCTCGAAAGAGAAATCTAAGCTTTTTTGAAGCTGCCATGGCTGATAGATGCAATGTGTTTATGCCAGTTAAGGTTACTTTCAAATGTGACGCCCACAAGATTGAAGGTGTCTTTGCTCTGTAAAACTTGGCCGCTCATAAGTAGAGGATGAGTATTTGATGACTCTTTTCGCGACAAGGAACATGATTGTGTTTTAGATGCATTAAAATGGACGAGATTTTTGGCGCCCCAATCCAATAATAAATTAAGATCCTGCGACAAGAGATATCTGCATCACTCTGCCTTTGTTTCCAAATCAGGTTTAGTAATGGGTTTAGGAACCTGAAAACTAGAGTAAAGGGTACTATCGTCGGCGAAACTATGAATGGAATTAGTTGTGGACGGGAGAAGGTCGTTGATGTGAAGAAGAAACAATGTTGGTGCCAGTACTGAGCCCTGAGGCACTCCAGCATTTACTTAGTGAAAGCTTGAAGAATGGCCATCCACAATAACTGATATACGTCGATCAGATAGATAACTAGAGAGCCAAGTACAAAGTTTAGTTGAAAGACCATAGGAGGAAGTTTATTAAGAAGTGCGGCATGCCAGACCTGGTCAAAAGATTTGGATATATCAAGAGCAACGATCTGGGACTGACTCAGGACTTTCCAGCAGTGTAATACGAAGGAAAGAAGATCTGCTGTAGATCTTTTGTGGCAAAATCCTTACTGCCTGTCATGCAAATTTTGTGTTTTAAATAACAAAAATCAAATGAAATTATGTCCGAAAATGTATGATTTTGAAATACTGGGTTAAGTTAAGTTAATATTTTAAGACAAAAATGCCTTTTTTATCATAAGTTTCCTACCATCCCAGATATTTCCATAAAATTTTGTACACTTTATTTGACAATTAAATAAAAAAATTGCTGTAAAAGTTAAAAACATACCAGTGGCGTTCGAACAGGATTTGTATTGAATTTTTTGGAGGAAAAAATAGTACGCCACTGCCTTATCTTTAAATCAGTATTATTTTGGAAAACTTGTTTACTTTAGGTTTAATTTTGTTTCTTAATGTTTTTATGTACAATGAACGGTTTTCGTTTAAAAAGATAAAAGCCATTTTGATGCATGCAAAATCTCTGCTATGGTGTCTTGTTTCTAAGTTAGGTTTTTGACTGTGTAATAGCTTTCTAAGAGCAACAACAATTTTTATTCACATTAAAATTGTAGTAATGATAGTATTAGAACAAAAACGAATTTTACATACAAAACACCATATCAGATTTTAAGGATTTTGCCATGCATCAAAATGGCTTTTATTTTTTAACGAAAACCGTTTGTCGTACGGACAAATATGAAGAGACCAAATTATCCCCAAAGTAAATAAATATATAAAAAATTATATTGATGCAAAGAAAAAGCAGTGAACTACTTTTATTTTCTTTAAAAAATTCAATACAAGTCTTGTTCGAATGCCACTGGTAAAAATGTTTAAAAAACTTTTACAGCAAAAATGTAATATTAAAAAAGATTCACCAAATTTTGTGAAAAATATCTAGTAGTCAGAAAGTTATGATAAAAGGGCATTTTTTCTTAAAACTTTTAACACTCTGTATCTCGAAAAAAAAGTATTTTTGGACATAATTTTCTTTGAAAACAATTCGTATTTTCTTACATTTTATACAAAGTTAACCCTGTATAATATGATGTATAAGTTATAAATACTATATGCTTTTTTATTAAGAGGAAATCGATTTTTCTTTGCAATCGCCTCTGCATGTCCAATATCCTAAAGGTCAATTTTGACATTTGTCAAAGACTCAGAATGAATAGCAAAATATTTAAAAAACAAGTTAAAATTGCAAAATATTAATAAAACCCGGATTAGGCTTTTGAATTAAATTTTAACCTTAAATGCAAAGTTTGGAGTATGTATTTTTAAAAACAGTAAATTTGATAGTTTTTGAAGGTTTTTAATATTTTAGATTAAATGATTTATTTTGTACAACAAAAATCTTTGCATTTCCTTACGCTTTCTGTAAGATTTTATTTAAAACGTACCAAATGCTACTTCAATTTTTGTGGGCCAAAATACAACTATCTAACACAATTTACCCTAGTTAAAAACTTGATAGTTTACGAGATACAGGGTGTCAACTTTGGGGGTCAATTTTTTGAAATGCAATCGAACGTTTTTATCTGGAATAAAACGTTTAATCGTAAAATGATTACTAGTGGCAATATTTACTGGGCATCTATACCTTTTTCATTTAAAAATTGAAGAGAATGGAAATTTCTTATTAGAGCTATAATATTCCGAGGCACACAAAATTTATGACGTTTTAAACATAAGCAAAGGAATACAGGTGGCTCCCTTTACATTATGCAACAAGACCGTTGGCAGATTTTGATTCCTAATCTTGCAAAAACTCCCTTAACCTAAAATTTTTATAAGAAGTAAAATAAATAAAAACTTCCACTCTTTCCGCGGTTTTCGAGTAGTGTGGTACGTAGAAGTCTACATGGACTTCCCGGGTAGGCAGCTGAAGGTGTCGTACGAGCGTTGCTGTACCCTTGGGGATCAAGAAAAGATACACGCTAAATTGGGGCTTCTTTCTTCTGGGGCTAAGCGCTGTAAGTGAAGATTCCTAAAGCCTGAAGTTTTTCCGTTTTGGTGTTGAACACATGGTGTCTTCGTATGGTCGAGGAGTTGCGCATGCCTTGCGGAAAAGCGTCAGTGGTGAAAGTAACGATTATGCGCGATACCAGTAGCAGCCCTTGGCTTGACAGCCACAATTTATGCATGTTCAGAAGTTCATCGCTGTTGTTGATTGTTTGAAGTGTTTCTTATTCATATGCTAGGAAAGTCTGAAAGTTTCAAGCTCGATTATCCAGATTTTCGACAGACAAAGCCGGGAAAGCTTATAAGCAATAGCTTATATGACCGGAACGGGAGAACTGGCGAATTGACTTAGTATCAGAGCCATAAAACAAAGAGGTAGATAAATAAAAACTTTGATACCCTGTATCTCGTAAACGATCAAGTTTTAGACTGAGGTAAATTGCGTTGGATCGTTTTATTTTAGTTCAGAGGAAGTTCCAGAGACATCCTGTATAAGTGCAAAAATATTCTCGCTGGGTAATTTGCCCATAGGTCACGACCGCCTGTGCTTACAGCATCTAAATTAAAAAAAAAAATTGGGACGTTACAAATTTATGTGTCGTCAATTGTACATAACGGGTTCTAAAAATTTACATAAAAATTATCTTTTCATTTCCCGTAATATAGACGAAAAAATTAAGCCTTGTCAATATTGTTTCATCATTAAGAAGAACATGTTTCATATCCGTTTTTATAGTAATAAATATTTAGTTTCGTTTATCAGCGTCCGGTATAGTTCTAGATACAGTTTTATTCGTTTGCTTTCTTCATATTTTTACAACAGGTGTTGACGATTGGAGTTTCCTGTAAGATTGTAGAAGCTATTTTTTTATTCTTTAATAGAAAGCCATGAATTTACATTTATTACTATAGACCTAACTAAAACCTACTTTAAAGATGGATTTTTGCTAGTTCTATCATGATTTTTTGAAAATTTTAACACTCTGTATCTTAAGAATAAAAAAATGTTAACCTGTATATATATATATATATATATATATATATATATATATATATATATATATATATATATATATATATATATATAGATATATATAGATATATATATATATATATATATATATATATATATATATATATATATATATATATATATATATATATATATATATATCTATATATATCTATATATTATATATATATATATATATATATATATATATATATATATATAATAAACTAATATTATTTTTTTCACCTTTTATCTTTTTTAAAGGCTTCTGCACTGGTCTACAAAAATTTAAGGGCGTGTTCCTAAGCCCATTATATAGTATATATATATATATATATATATATATATTATATATATATATATATATCTATATATATATATATATATATATATATATATATATATATATATATATATATATATATATATATATATATATACAGGTTAACATTTTTTTATTCTTAAGATACAGAGTGTTAAAATTTTCAAAAAATCATGATATATATATATATATATATATATATATATATATATATATATATATATATATATGTAGAGTTGTCATTCCGGGAGTATATCCGTTGGTCATTTGTGTTCCTTGCGGGATTTTGCAGACGTTTCGCCAAGATCGCACTTGGCATTTTCAATGCTATCTAACTGGTGTCAGACGATTGACTGCATATATATATACTATATAATGGGCTTAGGAACACGCCCTTAAATTTTTGTAGACCAGTGCAGAAGCCTTTAAAAGATAAAAGGTGAAAAAAATAATATTAGGATGAAAACCATTGAAAAAGGTTGGGAATGTAACAAAAATTAAAGGAAAAATAAATTACGGGTGATTTTAGGTCGGAAAGGGGAGAGGGGGAGTTTAAATGTAAAATACGGTTTTTCCCGATTTCCGGCAAAACTACAAGCTCTATGATAAAAAGTTAAATAACAAATTTGTAGGCAATAAAAAGATCTACAACTTTTGTATTTACGCTTTTTTACATAACCTCAAAATTTATGTGAAGAATTCAAATAACCAAGTTTTTGGTTTTCTATTTTTATCTTTTACAAAAACAAAATTTTGGTTCACAAAATTTGATGAAAAATTACCTTTATAATTCCCAAATTTACTGTAATTTTTTAAATTAAAAATGTTTATTTTTACATATTATTTTTACTTAATATCGAAAAAGAACCTTTATTTTCAATTGAAAACTCACGTGTCAAAATACCAGCGTTTTTAATAAAGTCGTTGGTTTTCTTATTCGCTAAAATTTGTGCTTTCTGATGGTGCAAAAAATACAATCGATGAAAAATGTTCTCAGAAAATGCAAAAAGCTCGGATCCGATTTTTTTTCAAAATCATTATTAGAGCAGGGTTGATAATTTTCGAAACCAAAAAAAAGTATGGTAGTATGAAACCCATTGAAACATGTAGGCAAAATAACAAAAATAAAAGGAAAAATAAATTACGGGCGATCTAAGATCCCAAAGTGAAAGAAGGTGAGTTTTTTAAGGGTAGAAAACCGTTTTTTTTATTTCCGGCAAAACTACATGTCCCATGGAAATTACTTTCTGGGAAAATTTACCGGGGTAATGTAATTTTATTTGTACAACATAAGAAAAAAGATATTTTAATAAACAGAAAGCACACCGACCTTTTTAAAAATGTCGATCTTTTGATACGTGAATTTTAGATTGAAAACATGGGTGCTTTTTTAATATTAAGTCCAAATAATATGTAAAAATACATATTTTTTTATCAAAAACTTATAGTATATTTGGGACATATAAAGGTAAGTTTTCACCAAATTTCGTTAAAATATTGTTGTTTCTGTAAAAGATAGAAATAAAAATCAAAAACTTTATTTAAATTGTAAAATTTAACAGTAACAACAAGTTAAAATGCAAACATCTGATTGATTAAAATACCCAGGAATAAAAATAATGTTCTTTTTTTTTATCTTTGGACAAACCACGGAGGCTAAAAGCCTAAATACTAACGTACCGTGGGTGTCTTAAGCGAGGTAAGAGGGAGTTTGTTGACACGGGACTTAAATAAATATTTGAAAATTTGGGGGAAGAAAAGACCTCCGCGGGCAGCAGGTTCCACAATCTAAAAACTCTGGGGATACAAGAACGAATAAAGTGGGAAGTTCGGGGTCTGTCCAGTTGGACCGTATAGGGATGCATACGCGCGGAACCACGAGTTTCTCTGTTGGGAACCGTGAGTGGAGGAACTATACTGGACAATTCTTCAGAGCAGAAGCCATGGAAGTACCTATAAAAAAGCGATAAATCCCCCATAGCCCGACGATGGGCAAGAGAAGGAAGCCTTTCTGTAAGTGAAGGATCATTAATGAGACGAATAGCTCTTCTTTGAATAGAATCAAGAATGCTTAGGGTTGTGGCGGACGCCATGCCCCATATATGAGAACAATATTCCAAGGGAGGTCGGATTTGGGACACATATAAAGTGTATAAATTAGAAGCGGAAAAATACTCTTTGGCTCGAAAGAGAAATCCAAGCTTTTTGAAGCTGCCGTGGCTATAGATACAATGTGTTTATGCCAGTTAAGGTTACTTTCAAATGTGACGCCCACAAGATTAAAGGTGTCTTTGCTCTGTAAAACTTGGCCGCTCATAAGTAAAGGATGAGTATTTGATGACTCTTTTCGCGACAAGTTCTTTAAATTAAACATTGTATTAAAATAAATCAAAAACCAAATTAAACAAATTTTGTTGCCATCCGCCAGCGCGACTTATTAAATCAGATTTAAGGACACAATGTAGCTACTTTAAGAAAATTATATTCTGAATTACAATAAGTAGCTGACACGTTATAATCCGAATTTTATTAACTTTTACGCATTTGCATATAAAGTAAACCATCTCATAAAATTATGGCCTGTTGCATTCCGGGGTCATGAAAAATTATTGTTATCGGTTATAAACCCGTATATAAAGTTAAACCTTTTTATTTGATTGCGACTTTTAGTAGCTATAAACTGTAATGCTAAAGATACTATATTTCTTGAAAAAGTTGTTAAATAAGAAGCTTGCATGTCGTGTCGGAATTTAGTGGTAGAGTACTTTTAATAAACAAAAGTACGGTGCCAACGATCTTTGCTGCGTTGTAACACTGCTTTTGCCAGGTTGGTGAAGTTAAGCAGTATTAGCCGTGGTTAATTGTCTGATGGATGACTACTAGTCCCAGAGCTAGTGAACTCTTCGAGTAACGTTGCGCCTGTAAGGCTGGAAATTTGCATAGTGGTGAGTCATAGCATGCAGTACGACAACCATCACCTAGCAAGCATCAGTCCTGCGCGTCTTCAACCTGCATATTTTTAAAAGTGTAGAAAAATTAAAGAAAAAACTTGTCGCTGTAAGCCTAAAATTTTTCTAGGATTTTGGGTATTCATAGTAAGGTTTAAAAAAAATGGCAGGCGTTTTCAATGAGCACAAGTACCTGCAATGCAAACCGAAAGGTGTGGTATAGATATTGAAAACTAAAATGAATCGACTTGGCAACGTTGCATTAGCAAATTTAGAACTTAATGACATTTATCATAATCAAGTTTTGCTTTCTGTTGTTGCAGTTAATATTCTTTTTTAAATTTTTTAATGATTTATGGGATGAATGTAATAAAAAATAAAAGAATAGTTAGTCTACAACCAGTGTTAAGCGTTTAAGTGGTTGCCATCATGGATTTCGTAAAAATTCAGCAATGAAGCAAATCGTGCGAAGTCGGTTTTGGTTAGTTAAAAAATATTTGAAGGTTGGATGTACAGGGTGGCTTAAAAATGACTTGTTTTCAAATTAAAATAGGGGTTATTTCACAACTACGGTACCAAACTTTAAAGGGTGATTTCTTATGTCATTTTATAAAAAAAGTTTTTATAAACATATGTCCAAAGTTGCTTCGTTTCTAAGATACAGGGCGTTAAATATTTTTAAAGGTCTGTTTGTTTTTAAATATCTTAAATACGAAGCCAGATACAAAAATGTACAATACTAAAAAGCCAATATTAGTGAGAGAAAAATGTAAGCCACTGGCATTTTATGCAGTTTTTATATTATATTATTTTTTCCTTTAAAGTAACTAAAAATACAACTTTTTAGTAAAGTACATTTTTTGTATCAGGCTTCGTATTTAGGATATTTAAAAACAAACAGACCTTTAAAAAATATTTAACGCCCTGTATCTCAGAAACGAAGCCACTCCGGACATATGTTTATGGGAACTTTTCTTCATAAAATGACATAAGAAATAACCTTTTAAAGTTTGTTACCGTAGTTAGGAAATAACCATTATTTTAATTTGGAAACAAGTCATTTTTAAGCCACCCTATACATCCAACCTTAAAATATTTTTGTGGAAATGTACTTTCTCATCAATCTCAGTATGAAGAGACACTTTTTTCGTAAAATTAATAATAAAAAAGTTTCCCATTTGTTAAGAAGAAAAGCTGTATATAAAGGTTCTCGAAACACTGACTATTATCCTGCTTTGTGTTATTTAGGTTGTCAGACAATGATGCCTAATATTTTTGGTGAAATTTAATAACTATTCAGGTAAATTATGTAAATATTCTTTGCCAAATTGAATCTAGATACCCATTTTTATCAGCTGTTTGACCGAATTGCAACACTGTGCTCCTTAATTGAATTCTCAATAACACTGATGACTTTTAGCATACCGGAGTTGACAATCTTTTAATCGACAACGTTTCGTTTTTGAGATATCCATCATTAAACTTGAAAAGCAAATTTACCTTATTTTTTACCTCTTCTTTTTGCAAACAAGTTTTGATTTGAAGCTAAATTGGCACTTATTATTTGATTTCCACCTTTTAAAAACCAATTTTTCCATTTACTTTACCCCTTTTCTTCATAAAATTGCAAAGCTTTATTTTCCATGATTGCAAATAAAGCTTAAATTAAATATTGAGTGCGAAAAACTAAACCATGGTGAATTAAGTCTGGGCTTCTATTTAAGTTTGATGATAAATATCTCAAGAACAAAACGTTACCAACTAAAAATTTTTTTCAGATTCGTAATCAGTGACAAATAATAAAAATAATTAAAATCGACGTGGTCCAATAAGTAAACAATAAACAATGTAAGCCCTTCAAACTAAGGTCAGTTTTTGAGCAAAACATAAATAAATATAAATTTCTTTAAAAAATCGTCCAACTTGGCCTACCTAAAATCTTAAATGGAACTATAACCGAAATATCTAGCTTGCCAGCAGGTAAAGCCAAGCAACTACAATATTTTCCCAGGCATTTTTAATTACTGTGTCATATATGACATTTGCTGTTAACTTGTCAAGTTATGCCTTTATAAAATTTTCCTTTTTTTATATGGTTTATAAACGCGCGTTTATCAAAAAGGTTAAAAAATTATAAATTAGGTTGAAGAAATAGCTCTGAACAAAGATGAGTGCCGACTTTTTAAGAGTGAGAATCAAGGGACGGAAAGCTTTCAGGGTAAGTAACAAATTGTTTTAAAGTTTTTTACATTTTGAGAAGGAAAAAGGGTTAATTATGTATCTAGATCTTTAGTAAATATACATAGTTTGTATAAAATTATAGACATTTTTTTTTGTAAAATTACGCTACCTATATTTTTTTGCGTATCTTGCCTATAGTTAGGAATCCATTTTGATAATTAATTAGAAAGTGGGAGCAACTCCGATTTTGACAAAATTTATCAATTGGAGGTTTTTGGGGCGCTAGTCACGAATTTGAAAGAATTTTCGAAAACCCCATAATCAAAGGTGAAAATCAAACTTATCCTATATTTACTATATTCCCCCTTCGGTAATTTTCTAGAAACCTGCGGCAACTCCGATTTTAACGAAATTTGGTATACGGAGGTTTTTGGGGCGCTAATCACGAATCTGAAGATTTTTTGGCGGAAACGTTGCGTTCTCGAGATATTCATAATTTTCACCTTTTTATCCCCGCTTTTCTACGTTTTTACATTATATTTGCATTAAATTGCGTGGCTTTTCTTTGATAATGCCTCTAGATATTTTCACAAAATTTGGTTTACTTTTCTTAACTATTACCTCACATTTTTGCTGTAAAAAAACAGTATCGTTCGAAAAAGATTTGTATTAAATTTTTTGAAAAAAAATATTATTTTTAAAATACTGACTTACTTTAGGGTTAATATGGTTTTTTGTTATTTTTGCGTACGACGGACGATTTTCGTAAAAAAATAGAAGCCATTTTGATGAATGGCCAAATTGCTAAAACCTGATATTATGGTGTTTTGTATGTAAAATTCGTTTTTGTATTAAAGTAAGATCAGACAAATTTTTACATTACAGAAAGTTGTTACTTTTAAAAAGCTATTACACGGTCAAAAAATTAAACACCATATTAGATTTAAGCGATTTTGTCATTCATCAAATAGCTTTAATTTTTCTAAACGAAAACCGTTAATAATATTGATTTAAAAAAGCAGTGGCGTACTATATTTTTCTTCAAAAAAATCAATACAATTTTTTATAAAAACTTTTTCAGAAAAAATGTAATATATTGGTCAAAACTAGTGTAGCAAAATTTGGAAAAATATTTGAAGTGGTAGGAAAGTTATGATAAAATAGTATATTTCCTAACTAGTGCTGAAAGTGCCACTTTTACGCGACCGCAGTTGTTGTCATATTGCAATTATTTTTTAACCAATCCAGTTGATATTTGGCACACAAATCGAGCTATCCAGATTTTAAAATTTTAAGACAAAAGTACTTTTTTAAATACCGCCGGAGGGCCCTTTACCTAGAACTTAAAATTTTATTTGCATCATAACTTTTTTATTTTGACAGATATCTCAAAGCTGGGGGCGCCATTTTATAGACAATCAAAAACTTAAAAATAAGGTACTCTTTATTAAAGTCGATAAACCACCGTTTAGGCACCAATAGACATTAAAGTTTCCGCTACGCATCGTTCGGCCAAGCACACAAGTGCGGAAAAGACACTTTTGGCACGTGTTAGGAACGCTATTTTTTCTACGAGAGGAAGAAAACATTATAAACCAAATTTGATTATTTTTTTATTATTATTTTAATACAATGCTACCTAATACCCTACCTCTTCTTATTATTATTGTTAGTAAATGAAAATTCCTCATTGCGACTCTCTAAAATTTGATTCAAAATGTTTTTACTTTTTTGCACTAGTGCGGAAAAGTAGTATGGAAAAGTAGTGCAGAAAAAAAGTTACACTTTCAGAACTAAAATGCTTGCGGAGAAGTAAACTTTTTCTCACGTGAGTAGGAAAATTCATTTTTTTTTTTTAGATTTAACTTCCTATATCTCGAAAAACTTAACTATATTTTTTAGGTATCCCTTAGTCGTAACACCCTTTACATAATATATTTATGAAAAATAGTTTTTATCTGGTAATTCGAAAGAAAAAAAATGCTTTTAATTTATACTATGCACTATACAGGGCCTTACAAATTCGATGGACTTCATTAGGATCTCGGAAACGGTGAGAGATACAGGGCATGTTAAATTGGGGCAAAGTTGCGCAATTTTATGCTTAATAATATTAGGCTTCAAAAATTTAAATATTTGCAGCCCTTTCTATCTATAATGTCAGAAAAACAAAACGAAATTTTTCAGAACCGTTTTTATTTTATGTCAGTTTATTTGAAAAAATATTTTAAAACAGACGACCCATTAATATTGTCACTTTTTCTATCAAATAATGTCTTTAAAAAGATCCGACATTTCGTCTCTGAGCCACATAATTCACTTGTTTGCCAATAAAAATTACGATTTTATTTTAAACGATCGCTGGAAATTTCTATTTGAAGGCTATTATGAATCCATTTTTTTTTCTTTGACTACTCATTATTATTCTTTTTATTTATTTTTTGGGCATTTCTCTGTAAGCTCGTACATGTTGTCCTGATAATTTTTTTAACATTTGTCCAATATTTCATGCCCTATTTTAAAGAACATTGCATTCGGCAAGTATGTCAACTTTACAACAATTTGAGCTTTATTTTACAAAAAAAAACATTTGTAAATACAGGGTGATTCAAAAATCGATCACGAAACATAAGGGGATGATTCTACTTGACAAAATAAGGGTAGAGCTTCATATAATTTTTTTCATGTCATTCGTTTTCGAGTTACAAGCCGTCAAAGTTCAATTTTTATTTTGGTTTTTTTGTCATATTGCAATTATTTTTAACCAATCCAGTTGATATTTGGCACACAAATCGAGCTATCCAGATTTTAAAATTTTAAGACAAAAGTACTTTTTTAAATACCGCCGGAGGACCCTTTACCTAGAACTTAAAATTTTATTTGCATCATAACTTTTTATTTTGACAGATATCTCAAAGCTGGGGGCGCCATTTTATAGACAATCAAAAACTTAAAAAATAAGGTACTCTTTATTAAAGTCGATAAATCACCGTTTAGGCACCAATAGACATTAAAGTTTTTATCACTTTCAATCAAATTACCTACATACATACAGGGTGTCCAGTAACTTAACCGACAAACTTAACCAAACGATCCTAAACAAAAAATAAGAAAAAACTTTATATAAACATATGTCCTAAACGTCTTAGTTTTTGAACTACGGGTGTTAAATATTAAAAAAAAGTTTTTTTAAATATTTAACACACCGTAGTTCAAAAACTAAGACGTTTAGGACATATGCTTATATGAAGTTTTTTTCTTATTTTCTGTTGTAAAATCGCCCCTTAAAGTTTGTCGGTTGAGTTAATGGACACCCTGTATGTATGTAGGTAATTTGATTGAAATTGGTGAAAACTTTAATGTGTATTGGTGCCTAAATGGTGAGGTTTATCGACTTTAATAATGAGTACCTTATTTTTTAGTTTTTGATTGTCTATAAAATGGTGCCCCCAGCTTTGCAATATCTGTCAAAATAAAAAGTTATGATGTAAATAAAATTTAAGTTTTAAGTAAAGTGCCCTCTGGCTGTATTTAAAAAAGTACTTTGTCTTAAAATTTTGGAATCTGAAAGCTCGATTTGTGTGCCAAATTTCAACTGAATTGGTTAAAACATAAATGCAATATGGCGAAAAAACTAAAATAAAAATTGAACTTTGACGGCTTGTAACTCGAAAACGAATGACATTTTGAAAAAAATTATATGAAGCTCTACCCTTATTTTGTCTAGTAGAATCACCCCCTTAAGTTTCGTGATCGATTTTTGAATCACCCTTTATAATCGTTTTTATTTTATTATGTAGGCAGGGGACTGTTTAAAAATTCTGGGGACAAAATTTACAGGTGTTTACCAAATATAATAAAATTCGTAATGTGACCTTGTTTTACGAAAATATAATTTATATAGATTTTCTTATAATATATTAACTGTACATACATTAAATGTACTTTCAACAATTTCTTCGTAAACCTAATTTTTAGGCGAAAATACAGTGTTGGGGACTGTATTTTTAGAGGTTTTATTACTCCTAGAAAAAAATTGAAACAGTATATGTTAAATTTAAAGTTTTATGATTCAAGTTTTATTAGGAGTTGATGATTGATATTTATTTAAATATTTTAATTACTTTTTGGAAAAATCGGTCGGGACAAGCCGATTACGAGTTTACAGAGAATCGCCCATTTATTTTTAATTCAACTAAAAAGCTGCACAAATTAATTAAATTTACATACATTTACTTATATGTATTAAAATAAAGCATTTAATTTAATCAAACGCCTTTATTACCTTTATGGTAACCTGTCATAAAAAATGAAGGTCTACTTACCTACGAACGGAAAATTCTCCGAACGAAAATCGTAATTTTTAATGGCAAAAATGTAAATGATGGTTTTACGTTTCGAAACGTCGCGATAATGTAAAGTGCGATATGTGGTTGGATTTTAAATTAAAATACGAGTTTATGGTAGAGGAGCCCAAGAGGGGATTTCGGGATCTACTACAGCGCGGCAGATTAATATACCGGAGGATACTTTGTACCCGGTTAAGTACCTCTACGAAATATGAGCTTCGTATACAGGGCCGATCATAAAAAACAAAAATATATCCACCAGAAACTGCCGAGCGCGTCAGATTAAGATAGGGTGAGTTAATTACATGCTAAACAGTGTATATTCCACTAATCTGAAAATTTGAGAGTGACTTAAAGGAAACAGAGCGCTTCAAAAAAGAAAATCAGGTTAACATTTTTAAGCGTATTTTTTTAATTTTGGGGACAATAATTCAGGGATAACATAAAATATATAACACGATATGATCCGAAGGACTTTAACAAGCCGAAATAATAATGGTTTTTTCTTGACATATTTAAAAGTCTATAGCCGCTTCTCCCACCGATAAAAATAAATACATTATATATCATTTTTTCTAATCATCTTAGCTTAGCAACCCAATAGGTCCCTATGACGCTCGAGTAAATCCCCATTTAGCATCGTGGGCTCCCTACTATAAATGAATTTAAAAACAAATAGTCCGTCTATTTAGAAAAAAGTTGATGATGCTGACTGAAAGACAAAACGTCGGATCCTAAAATAAATAGCATCATTTTAAAAAACACAAAAAATGGCAATAATATGATGTCGTTTGTTTTAAGATATCTCTTCAAATACACAAAGAAAAAAATAAAAATTGTGTCGCAAGATTTTCTGTTTTTTTTTTTCGGATATTTCCGGACCGGCTGCAAATTCCTAAATTTTTAAAAGAAAATATTATTAAGAATAAAAATTCGCAACTTTGCCCTAATTTAACCAACCCTGTATCTCTTACCGTTTCCGAAATCCTAATGGTAACCCTCGAACGTGTTATTTCCTGTATAAGGTTGTAATCGTAATCGTCGAATTTATTATAATTTTTATAGAGGCATTTTTACTAAAAAAAAGGTAAATTTAAAATAGGTAATTAGTTTTTTTCGAAGACTTTTATAATATAAGCAATAATATGGCTTTTCAAACAAAGTTAACATTCTCTCTTTATAGCCATTTTTTTATTCACTCTATAAAAGACACATACATACTTTAAAATACAGTTTTTTTTAGAACAGACAGGCAAGAATGAACTTCAAGGCAGCGGCGATAAGTCTGGCAGAAAAACAAATGATATCAGATTACAAGGTAAATAAAACACATCGCTTACATACTACATAATAATTTTAATAAATAATAGTTTCTACAGGTAATTAATTTCAAGATGTCTTTCTATTATCCCCCAGTGTTCTAAGTGAGGGATCTACCGATTTTAAGTCCCTGAAGTGTATCGCTGATACTTTGCCGCAGAAGCTTTTAAATGAATAGTTTTTATGGAAAGCGTCCTTAGCAATTTCCCCCATAAAAGATTGTAGATGCGGACTCATCATAAGCTTTCTCATTACCTGCGCCATTGCATTTGGATCTGGTTCGGTCGTTATACCAGAAATTCTGTTTTGTAAAAGCTTCGAAGCAATTCCCTTATTGGTAGCGACAATTGGTTTACCTAGACTCATAGCTTTCAGGATAAAATCTGCTTGTAAGTCTGTTCGGGAAGGATAAATTATAATGGCCGACTCCATCATTAACGTTTTTTCGTGTATCACAGGAAGTTGTCTAAGAAAAGTTACCTGTGAAGCGCACATTCTTTCTTTAGCGGTAGACACAAGTTCATTGTAGTACAACTTCTCATCTAATGTTTTGCAGTTACCAGCTATCACCAGCTGAAAACGTTTCGTAATATCTTTATCATCAATAAGCTGCAGAAGAAGTTCAAAAGCATCTAATGCTAATCTAAAATTTGCAGATCTTCTAAACCTTCCTATGGAAAGAAAAAGAATTGTGTTGTCCATAAGATCCGGAATTATTCTTTGAATTTTTATTCCAGGCTCGTTCCAGAGGCCTATATCAATAGCTGGATATAACACTACAGGTACTTTTGATACTGATGGTAGGGAGTTTTTAAAAATTTCCGCAAATCCCACGGTTTCTACGATAACTTGGTCAGCAAGTTTAATAAATTTGGCCTCAAGTAAGGTCGGAGAATACACGGAATGTTCACATACATCCGGTTTACTTCGCAGCTCTTCAAACGATTCCACATAATATAATTTATATTTGCTAAAGAAGTGTAAGATATAAAGAGCTACTGTGCTTATATCTAGAATAATTAAAGAAGGTTTCTCTTCTGGAGGAAAGAATATTACTCTAAAAGCCATGCAAGCTGCTTTTAACGCGGACATGTGTCCTCGAAATAAGCCAAACATACTTCGTGGTATCCACCATGCTGAATGTTTAATCTTTATTCTATCTAAAAACTAAATAATACCCACAATTATTTCAGTAAATAATACCTTTTTTAATAACTGACCTTAAAATCTTCTACATTTTCTCCTTTATTATAATGAGAGGTTAAAGGGGTTACTTTGTATCCTAATTCATGATAAGCTAGTCCCAGTGTTATTATGTACCGATCACTTTTTCTCTTGGCAAGTTTTTCGTGTAAAATAACCACGTGTTCCCTGTTTGGGGGATGAATACGTTGCTGATAACCCACAGTGTCTTGTGATGAAATTTCCATTTGAAACAAAAATATTAGATTTTGACAGTGATTGCCATTTTCAAAGGTTGTGACACTTTGACGTATTAAGATTAAAAATTAATAAAAGCACCTTGTATTTTATGATTAAATTTAAAAAGAAAGGTATAATTAGTGGTATGTTCACAATTACCTTTTACTTTTTAAAGAAAATTTTGCAAGAATACAGTAATTATTTACAAAATGGACGCATGGGATTTTCGGGGCGCTAATCTAATTACGACTCTGAAAGAATTTTTAGTCGGATACGTTTGCTCTCAAGATACTCATCATCAAACTTAAATAGAAAATAACCTAAATTCACTACAGTATTCCCAGTATTTTTTGCACGCAATTCTTAAGTTTTTCGCTAAATTAACTCTTAATATTTGATTTACATCTCTTAAAAACCCATTTTTCTATGTATTTTACCCATTTTTCCTAAAGTTGCAAAGCCTGACTCTAACCATTTTAAACCATATGAAAAACTAATTTTCTAGAAACCTGCGGCAACTCCGATTTTGACGAAATTTGGTATACAGGGGTTTTTGGGGCGCTGATCACGAATCTGAAATAATTTTTTGGCGGAAACGTTTTGTTCTAGAGATACTCACCATTAGACTTGAAATTTAAACTAATCCTATTTTTACAATATTCCCCCTTCTTTTTGCACACAATTCTTGATATAAAGCAAAAGTGGCACACAATATTTGATTTTCACCTTTTAAAACCCCATTTTTTACGTATTTTACATTATTTTTGCATTAAATTGCGTAGATATACTTTGACTTATTTTAATCCCAGTGGGCCATGAAGCCCTATGTGTATGTATGGTTGCCGCATTATCAAAGAAAAGCATCGTAATTTAATACAAAAATAATGTAAAAACGTAGGAAAACGGGCTTTGAAAAGGTGAAAATCAAATATTGTGTGCTACTATAGCTTTAAATCAAGAATTGTGTGCAAAAAGAAGGGGGAATATAGTGAAAATAAGCTAAGTTCAAATTTGACTTTGATGATGAATATCTCGAGAACAAAACGTTTCCGCCAAAAAACTTTCAGATTCGTGATCAGCGCACCAAAAACCCTCGTATATCAAATTTCGTCAACATCGGAGTTGCCGCAGGTTTCTAGAAAATTACCAAACTTTTTTTATTTTTTGGTATCTTAAAATATTTGTTTTTTGAATAAAATATCTGCATACACTGAAACTGACGAAACATTAATTAAAATCTAAATAAATTATAGCATATACAAGGTAGGTGAAATTTAACGATTATTACATGAAAAAAACTACATTTATTTTTAAAATTAGAGAAAAATATTATTTAAAAAACTTGTTCAAAATTAAAAGATATGTTATATTTTAAAAGCAGAACCTCCGTATTAAGATTGAATCAAATTAAATTGACTGTCGTAAATAATCCTTATTGCCCTTTAAAAAAATGTCAAAGTTTTGCTATTTCTAAAGCATTTATGAACATTTAGATCACTTTAAAAACCAAATTTATTTCTTTTTTTTGCTTTTTATTGCTTCAAAATTCATTAAATTTAAAGCTACTGTAAATTAATATTTCACATCGTTATTGTCTTGATGATAAATACCTTCAATCTACATATTTTTAAATTTATTTTTATGTCTTTCCATTACTTTACTTAAAAATAAAATTAATTAATTAAGACTATGTATATAAAAACAAAAGGTTAAAAATCCTTAGGAATGATCTAAACAGAAAACGAGGACAAAAAAAATGGAAAAATCTGTAGATTAAAGGCATTTTCCCTAGGACAAACAAAATGTAAAACAATAATCTTAAAAAACTTTTAAAGTTTAGTCTTATTGAAACAAGAAAAACATAAATTTACGTTTCCTATTTTAGGTGACTTAAATTTATTTACATACTTTAAAAGTAACAAATATTTAATATTTATTCAAAAATAAACAACAATAAGAATTATTTACAATAGTTAATTTAGGTTTTTCTAACTGCTATATGGAGTAAGATGAAAAAGTATTCTTTATTTTTGATTTTTAAATAAAAGGTTCTCTTTTTGAATTATGACATAACTTTTAATTTTAAAGACAATTTTTAAGCAATATATTGTTTCAAATTAAAAAAAATAGAGGTAGTTTTTTCTTATGCTAAATTTGTAAGTTTACATCTACCTCATATACGCTATAATTTATTTAAAGTTTGATCAGTGTTTTGGGAGCTTAGACATATTAATAGTTATTTATTAGATAAGTGAGTTATATTACATATAAGTCACGCAAGAAAAGTTTAACTCTCGAGCCCGAAGGGCGAGAGAGGTAATTTTCTTAAGTGACTTATATGTAATAACTCACGTGTCTAATACAAAATTTTATCCAACACTTTCGTATAAATCGTTTTTAATATCGAAAATAATTTGAAAACGTCATCCATTATTTGTTACTTGTCATTGTCAACACCAGCAACAAAATTTTGTATTATTGTATAATTCACTAGTGAGCTAAAGGGTACTTTAGCTCACTAGTGACTTATAGTACACTTTATATCCTCAAAATCTGATCAATTATGTAGATATTATATGTAAGTGTTGGATAAAAGATTTTTATCCAACACTTACATATAATATCTACATAATTGATCAGATTTTGAGGATATAAAGTAGGTACTATAAGTCACTAGTGAGCTAAAGTACCCTTTAGCTCACTAGTGAATTATAGACAATACAAAATTTTGTTGCTGGTGTTGACAATGACAAGTAACAAATAATGGATGACGTTTTCAAATTATTTTCGATATTAAAAACGATTTATACGAAAGTGTTGGATAAAATTTTGTATTAGACACGTGAGTTATTACATATAAGTCACTTAAAAAACTTTTCTTGCGTGACTTATATGTAATATAACTCACTTATCTAATAAATAACTATAATTACGAATACATTTTTTTTTCTTTTGAGAAATCAAAAATAAAAAGTTTATCATATGGTTCAATATTTATGACGGTCACTGTATAAAATATTATTTGTAGATATTGAGGAACAACTGGAAATGGCTGAATCAAGATGTAATAATTTAAAAGATCAATTAGACTATATGAAGCAAATGTACGGTGCTAATCGAAATGCTCCGCCAAAGTCAAGGAAAATTTCTAACGTAAAAGATCAAACCAAAAACTTATCTGAAGATGGTAAAATCATTTTTCTAAAAACTAATCAGAACTAACCAATAAATATGGTGGTTCAATTAGAAATTTCAGTTTAAGTAACAAGTGCATAAAGTGATACTTTTTTACGAATAGGAAGTTTGACAGCACGAGCCGTTAGGCGAGTGCGGCAATCCCATGAGTAAAAAACACTTTATGCATGTGTTGCATATTTGGCTTTCTACAACCGTATATAGGGTGTTACAAATTTAATGCATTCGCATTGCTATCTTATTAGTAAATAAACATAACAATTTAAAACCAATAACATGTTAGAAGATGCATGTGCAGCAGATTTTTGCGTATGATTTCTATTGCTTTTACGCAGCGTTGCCAAATGTAAATACCACGGTAGTCAAATTACCTTAAGCACTCATTTGACTCTTGTGGTATAGATAGAACTACCTTAAAAGATAAAATGGATAATTGAATTTTTCGGTGCTTTTTGATATCCCCGAAAGTAACCGGAATTTTTTAAATTTCTTTTGACTAAATTATTTAGCATTGGGATGCGCAACTTTACCTTAATTTAACCAACTCTCTATCTCTTATAATTACCGAGATAGCAATACTAATGCATCGAATTTGTAACACCCTGTATATTTTAATCAATATATTATCCGAATCCATTATAATTAATTTTTTTATTATCTTTAATAAATTCATCTAAAAATTGTTTCAATTTAAATTAGGTGACATATGAGCTAAAAAAGTAATGGCGGAACTTGGCCTTTTGTTTAGTTGACGTTGTGTTTACTGTAACATTGAATACATTTATATTAAAATAAATTTAGTGGGCTTTAAAACATAATAATCATTTAAGTCGAACTGTTAAAAAAGTAACTTTTCTTTAACAGTTTATGAAGTGTACTAAAATGAAGTTCAGGAGCGGTCATATCGATTTTCTTAGGGGGGCATAGGCAGAGAAAAAGTGTGTAAGATGCCAAAAAACAAAAATCTTGGCGCCCCTAGAAAGAAACAAAATTTTCAAATTTTTTGAAGAGCAAAAAAAAAAGAAAAAAAGGTCCCCTCACCTATTTTTATTGTTGTTCTTTATAAAATTACAAAAAAAAACTCCCACGCATTTGAAAAGCAAAAAAGAAGTTCCTTACTTCTCACTTTTCAATTCCATAATCACCCTCACCCCCGGACCAGCCCTGAGGGAGGGGGCATATCATCATTAAATGACCATGTGGTACTAAAGGGGGCCATGGCCCCATGCCGCCCCTTATGACTACCCCTGATGAAGTACAGTTGTGTGCATAAAGAAATCGTATAGCAGTTATAAATTATACATCATATGCAGGTTTACACCATACAAACAATGTGCGACTTTTTTATGCACACAGCTGTACATTATCTTTATGATAACGATCAAACTACAGTATTTTTTAAAGGTCATAAAAAGTGCTATTTTTTTTTATGTTTGGTTTCAGTCCAAAACATTTTCTCGAATATTTAGAAATTTACCGAACAAAAATATCACAAGATAATAAATTTGTGGTTATCATAATCAGTTAAATCCTGCTAATTTATTTTAGTTATTTTACATGAATCTTCTACAAGCACCGATGAAAAAATAAGATTCCACCTAGAAGTACTGTTGTAAGTCGTCAAAAATCTAACGCCATCGGAACTGATAATACTGGAGCAGCTGTCAGAACAATTAACAATATTTTAAATGGAATAACAAACTCTGTAAACCGATTATCGGAGATTCATTCTCAGATTGCGACACCGAGAGTAAAGGTTTCTACTGGAATCTCTCCAAGTAAGTTTTTCATTAAATGCGTGTTTTTAAATGACATTGACATTATAGTCCCTGGGCCAGTAATGAAATAGACTTCATGACTAACCAGAACACTTTTCAAACCTTTTAGGGGGTTCTTTTGACAAGTCTACCACGAATATTCATAACGCTATCTATGAAAGCGACGCTTTAACCACAGCCTGTCAATGTCAAATGTTTCGGGTGTCGGACTGGGCGAACGCATAACTTTTTATGTCGGACAGGTTAACCACAATGTTTGACATGCAATTTTAAACATTATTATCTGAAGGTCGACTGATTTATGATATGTTTCACGTGACGTCCTATTTGATATTGGATCGGATGTACAGTGTGGACCAAATTAAACTTGCACACTTTTTAACTGATAATATCTTTTTATCTGTTGCGTCCATCTTCTTTATTTTTGAAGGGCTAATGGGTTATGGTTTTCTCTAGGTTTGTCAATTTTTGTCAAACAGATTTAAACAAGACTGGACTTACGGGACTTTTTCAAAATGATGCAATAAACTTCGTTGCAAAAAAATAAATTTAACTACAGTTAGTCTCAAACGTTTATTTTTAATTAATTTTCTGTTAAGTTTGGTTAGCATTCAACCATGGTAACCTCACATTTTTGATTTTCAAAGCACAATAAAAAAATCTATTTTAAAATCGACAGAAATGCATGTTTTATGGAAAGCATTATTTTTCAAAAATAATAAATTGTCAAATTGTTGACAGATTCGCTTTTACTGAATTATTTCCCATGGTT
The DNA here is from genome assembly GCA_014170235.1 of Listronotus bonariensis. Taxonomy (NCBI): domain Eukaryota; kingdom Metazoa; phylum Arthropoda; class Insecta; order Coleoptera; family Curculionidae; genus Listronotus; species Listronotus bonariensis. The sequence continues at coordinate 25,940 of JACEGR010003378.1, forward strand.
TGTCTACAAGAAAACGTATGAGCTATATTATACCTAAATCAGATTTCTTTTGCTACGAGGTTAAATACAGGATTTTGGAAAAAGTCCCGTAAGTCCTGTCCTGTATAAATCTGCTGGAAGCTCCTTTTGGATTGTAATATTAGCCAAAGATCTATCTTGGGATATAGTATTTCTTAAGAAAGTTTTTAAAGGCTTAAGACAAGAAAAACTCCGTTCCACTTGCACGCTTGTCGACGGTATCGTTAAAATTAGCGAAAAAGTTTATACGCCTCGGTAAAAATGTTTTTATTTTCACCAATTTGTTTCACTAACTGCTGCAATGAAATATTTCTATAACTTTCATCAGCAAATATTAGAGTCAAGTTTATTTTTGAGCCGTTGATTTTTGGAAATAATTCGGCATATTATATCTCCAATAAATTTTTAAAAGAATCAGTGGAAAAAGTTTGGTTATACTGGCCAAACTTTGCAGTATCAACAAGACAAAGAAATTGTAGTTTGTAACAATCTTCGAATCTTACTTTCATTTCCATCAAAATATGCCAAAATTGGCAAACCTAGAGAAAACATATATACCTGTTAGCCCTTTAAAAATAAAAAAGATAGGCGCAACGGATAAAAAGTTATTATTAGTTAAAAAGTGTGCAAGTTTAATTTGGCCCACCCTGTATCTTTGCCACTACCAGATATAGTGTGACTTACTTGCCTATATTCTGATTACTTTAAATTAATAAAAACACTTAAACAAAAATGTATTGCACACTGAAGTGGCAAGCAAGTGATGTGGCTGACAGGTGATGAGTCAGAGTCAAGTAAAATCTCTAAAACCTGCATAAATAAATGCAGAGGGGCGCATTAAAGAAGAGTAGCAGTGAAATGGCGTTTGGGAAGTTTGTGGAGTCAGTTGGGTACCACTAGTTTCCAAAGTGTTTATTTAATTTTGGAAGGTTTTAAAGACTTCATTTGCCATTAACTCGCCACACCATCGCCACATCACTTTCTTGTCAGTTGAATGCGCGCCTCGCGTTACATTGGTTTAAAAAGTCAGTAATCATATTATTATAAAATGACCAGGGTAGCTTTCCAGTGACGAAAATTTTTGTGCGTCACGCTCCAGGGCTTGAAGCTCTTGATCTGCTATAAAAAGTTAGTCACTGGAACGCATCCTTCCTCCAGACAAGGAAAGACTGATAACTTTAAGAAATTTTAAAATGTCGTTGTTTTTAACCTTTCTTGGCTTTATAATAATAATCTCTTTTAATATCTAATTCCATTTTAAACAAATAATTTCAAAAAAAGCATCCTTAACCATGCAAAAACACGTTTGAAGCACACAAACCAAAAGTGGGGCTGGCGCATGAGGGGTAAGGCGAAAGAAAAACGGAGTAGTTCAAGTGCATAACACTTTCCGTCACTGGAACGCCATAAAGTAGAACGAAATGCTCCTGAGCTACTCGGGAGCGCTCTATTTGCGTCACTGGAAAGCCACTCAGATTATAGTAGTAACCATCAGGGTACCAAATCCACCTCCGGATCAAGAGGCGGCAAATTTAAAAATGGCAGACCCGTATAGGGTGTCTTAAATTCGATGGTGAACATTGGGGCTTCAAAAACTGTAAGATGCAATATCAGGCAAAGTTGTGCAATTAGGAGCTAGTTTTTCGACATTTCGGTTTCCAGTCATCATCAAATTTATTTAATGAAAAACGGTCGTGATTTATTATAATACAGTGTGTCTACATAAGTTACCGGCATGTGGGAAAGTTTTTTTATTATTATTTTTATTTAAAAAGTTATTCTTTATAAAAGTTAAGTATAAAAGTCCAAATCCTAAAATACAATCATCAGATATCAAATTGTGTCAGTCATGTACAAGGTTTGCCCAAAAATGTAATTTTTGCTCAAGAGTAAAGTACCTGTATTTTTGCTAATATCGCAAATTGTTATAAAAAAACCTTTAAAATAAAAAATTTCATTCCATTATGCAGTTTTGTTCCTTTAAAAAAATATGATTACACTAGTACACTATATTATAGAATTATAAATGTCATAGGTCAGTTTTAAATAAAATTTTTAATTAATTGTTATTAAAACTAGAAGAACGTACACACTAATGTACAAACTTAAATTTTCTCGATTTTCACAGAATAAAAAATATTTTTTTGGAAATGAATAAAATTGCATATTTAGAAGTAATTTTTAATTAGATATTAGCAAAAATACAGGTATATACTTTACTCTTGAAGAAAAATTATATTTTTGGCCAAACCTCGTAAATGACTGACACAATTTGATATCTGATGATTACATTTTAGGTTTTGGACCCTGCAGAGTTTTTATAAAGAATAACTTTTTTCGTAAAATTAGTAATAAAAAAGTTTCCCATATGCCGCCAATTTACGTAGACACAATGTATAAAATCAAGCCTATGTCAAGTGATAGAACTGTTGCTTTTATCCATGTGTCAGAATCACAACTGAGTTTATAGGATTTTCAAACTTAAATATCTTTTTCTATTTAACACCCTTTAATATTTTTTTTTGTTTTGTTTAATTATGGATGATATTATTGCTTTTTAGTTTTAATTTGTCTGATTTTTAAAAACATAGACAGTTGCCTATGGGCCGCCACCACAAAAGAGCCTCCACCAAATCACAAAAAAGGAAAGTAATTAAAAGAGAAAATTGTTTAAAAAAGTAAGAAAGTGCGTCGCTTAATTGAAGTGCGTACCTTTGACCTTTTTTTTGATCTTAAAATTTTTTGGGGGCTCTCTATGAAAATGTTTGATGTCGTCATTTCGAATTAGAGACTTTTATTTTTTGGTCTTTGGGGCTGTATATGAAAATGTTTTGAGGGAAGGCTCTGCCTATGAGCCGCCACCACAAAAGAGCCTCCACCAAATCACAAAAAAGGAAAGTAATTAAAAGAGAAAATTGTTTAAAAAATTAAGAAAGTGCGTCGCTTAATTGAAGTGCGTACCTTTGACCTTTTTTTTTTTGGTCTTAAAATTTTTGGGGGCTCTCTATGAAAATGTTTGATGTCGTCATTTCGAATTACAGACTTTTATTTTTTGGTCTTTGGGGCTGTATATGAAAATGTTTTGAGGGAAGGCTCTGCCTATGGGCCGCCGAAGCGTAAATTCGACGCTGTGTACTATACAAGGTGTTTCTAAAAGGTATGTATAAAATGCTAACACAAATTACTTAGGTTAAAATACAGCCGTCTAATGCAACTTGCCTTTGTTAACAAGTTAATCGTTTGCGAGATACAGAGTGTCAAAGTTTTTATTTTATTTTTTTTTTTATTTTGTATTAAGAACCTTTTAGGATGGGAAATCGTAATCCGTCCATGTCTTTTGGGACCCAGAAATTTTAGTGGTATTTTTATGCAGACCTGTAAGATGGTGCGTGCCCTACGTGCAAAACAGTGGAATTGATTTTTTTACATAAAATAAAACATTTCAATTAGAATATCTTAAAACTATTACCAGGTATGCCCTTTTTGTGCAAAATATATTGGAGAATAAAAATGATTAAATAAAGTGACAATATATAGAGGCAATGAAATTTATAGCCTTGTAACAAGAGAAATGCAGTGGCTTCCTCTATATTTTAAAATAAACCCGTAAGCACATTTCAATTTCTCGCACTGACGATGCCCTAAACCCAAATTTTGTAAAAGGAAAAAATAATATTAAAACAAGTATTTAAAAATACGTAAATTAAAACCAAAACTTGTATTTCGTAAACGATCAACTTTTTCACTAAGATAATCTGCGTCGTTAGATCGTCTTATTTTGGCCTAAAGAGTTTTTAGTACAGACCTTTTACAGATTTCCTGTATACATTTTTTGTAGAAACTAACCTTACCACATACCCAAAAAATAAAATGTAATAAACCTATTATTTTTACAAATTAAGGAACTGAGGTTGAATTTAATCAAGATAAAACCAAAAACTTCGAGCAAGAGTCTGTCGGAGTTATTCCAAAAATAAAAATGGACAGTCCCAAACCTTCACCAAGAACAAGAGGACTGAAAAGAAAAGCTAAGTCAGGAAAAACTTCCTCGCAACTCACTATCAAAAAAGCTTCCAGAATTGACAAAAAATTAAATCAGCACTTACGAAATCTTCAGGCCTTTTAGAAAAACAGTCTTCAACGATTGTCAAAAGTCGATTTATCAACAAAATAAATACCAAGAACAATAACTTGGTTGAAATTTATCATAATGACGCAGTAAAACATAGTGATTCTGATGAAAGTAATCTAAAAAATCCCGACAACAGCGCGAAAGAAAAGTAGTGGAGACGTAATAAAAGAAAATGACGATGTGATACCACCGCTAAATATACAAATTATAAACCCAACAAAAGAAGTCGACCATTATTCACATACAGCCAAAACTTGTGCAACTTATCAAAATGGTTTTAGCAACCAGTATTGCTATGATCCACCGCAAGCACCACGGACAACAGTTAGTTGTTGCTACAGTAAGAATTACGAACTTCCCACAGTTGCTTCGAGAATGAAGCAAGTTGCTAAGAGTTATTTAGGAACGCTTAATTTGAAAACTATACCATTTTGTGCGGCTATATCCACGACTCAGAGTCATAACATTGGGATTAATATTCAGCAAGTTATGAACATTATTAAAAATAGGCAACCCATCAATGGAATATCTCCAACTTTAGCTCATAATATTGGTTTGGCAGCTGAAAAGATAAATAGCAAGCCGTTTTCTACCTTGATATCGACCATCAATTCAAAAATAGCGTAAGTATTATAAATGTTGATGTAGAAAACTTTTATTTTGTGTGTTGTGTCTTTTGTTATGTACGAAGATACTCTCTCTTAGAATTATTCTTAGACACCTGGTTTATCATGATTGTGCTATTAAGAGCGGCTTTTACAATGTCGAGTCAATCCTTACGTAAGTATACTCCTACCCTACAAGCGAACCATATTTGGTAAATTAAGGTGACAATGCATTTGTTAGCTTTTAAAATTTAGCTAGGAGTTCACCACATCATAATTTAACCCTAAGTTTGTTAACACGAAACTGTAAAAGCCGCTCTTAGCTTTACAGTAAGGACGCGTGAGTTGAAACAAGTTCATTTAATTCAATGTTATTTTTCGGAAAAACGCTTTACCACTTCGATTCCAAGATAAAATACAAAAAAAACGTATTGTTCCAAAACACCTCGTATAAAAACACGCACCTTCGTTTTTATACCTTTATTAACAATGAAACGTAACTATCGACAAAATCTTTACTTGTCAATGTCTCGAAGTTTACACCACAAAAGTCGAATCTATACTAATCCTTCGAAGGTTTTCTGTCTCCCTTTTATAGTAATATGGAACAGTGAAGAATGATCTAGAACTTTAGAGAAATATCGCGAAAATTCCATAGTACAGGTTGGCATAAAAGTTCTCAATGGATAATTCGGGCGGTTTCGGAAACCTTCGAAAGTGATGAAAGAACTTGTAAAGATAAAGGTAAATTATTTAAATAAATTAACAAACTAAATTAAATAATCCCTTGCTGGAAGCGCAGTCCTTACACATTCTGCACCAGTCTTTGACGTCAGCACGACTTCCAAGCCAGTAGAATCTTTCTCGAACCTTTTAAGAGTCTTCATAACTCCGAAATGGCCACCTCCTACACCATTATGCAAGGCTTGCAATACTTCAGGAATCCTTTTGGTTGATGGGATTATCTGATGTTTATGGATTTTGCCGTCAGAACTTTCCCAGACCCTTTGTAATAGGCCATCTTTAATAACCATATTGCGAAAATTCTATAGTACAGGATGGCATAAAAGTTGTCAAAGGTTCTCAATGGATAATTCGGGAGGTTTCGGAAACCTTCGAAAGTGATGAAAGAACTTGGAAAAATAAAGGTAAATTATTTAAATAAATTAACAAACTAAATTAAATGATCCTAACTCTCTAAAATTCTCTAACGTAAAAACATTTTTGAAAGTCTGTAACAGTATATTTATGAAAACGGCGTACAAGGATTAGAAAGAGGAATATCTTTCCTTATTTCTATGTAAAACCGGCTTCTTTCTCGATTACTGTTACCTTTAAGTGTAGAACAAAACATAATTAGAGTTTAATTTAAAATTCAAAAATGTTACAAAAAATTGGTACTTTCGTTTAAAAATAAAGTTGCTGGTCGTAGCTTATTTTTACGTCCCTTGTTTGTATTAATTATCCATGAAGAAAACCGCAGCCTAAAGTAAATATCGATGTGTCCAAGCATTTTTCAAAAAAAAACAAACCACAGAAATATAAATAATTTTTTAATCTACTGTTTCTTACTCTATAAGTGTTTTAAAATTTTTATGGGTTTTTTTTAATTACTTATATTTTAGACAAACGGCATCCAGATGTCCACTCTCCAAAACGTATTTAAATATTCAGCAGCTTCAAGAGCAGGCCAGAACCATTCCTGAAGATACAATTGAAGAAGGGGATGAGGAAATTCCGGAATCCCCGCAAATGAAAAACTATGATAATAACAGGTAAACAAGTTGTGTTCTGTAATTAGGGCTTCGGTTCTTGTCTGATCATAAGGTACGCAAACTATGCATCACCCTCCCGCGACTGTGAAAATCAACGGCCACCAACAGGCTAATGGGGGCCTCGCTCGTTGCTGCTCCAGTGGGGTCGACAGCGTCGATCACCGAAGTTAAGCATTGTGTACCGCGGCCATAACTTGGATGGGTGGCCGCCGGCGGGCAGTGCAACACGGAGTTCTGCTCGGGGGTCGGCGGACGACCAAGCAGCAATCATCCAAGTTATGGAATGAATGATGGAGTAGGGTCAAGACACAATATGCCTCTAGGCTGCAGCGAGCACCACCTATGGCGGCAGTGGTCGTACCTAGATGGAAAGACCCGAAAGGGCGAAAAAAACGGCCTAAGAAGATCAGAAACATCAAAGGGTATCGTTACAAACATGAGGTCGGGATGAGTAAAGATACGGAGAGATTGCTATGTAGAGCTCTAAATATTAGTGAGTAATTCTACTTAACTGGTTCCTCGGACTTATAACAGGGTTGGTTAATGAAATAAAGAATGCTTAGGGTTAAAGGGGACGTCATTCCTTAGATTTAAAAACAATATTCCAAAAAGGGTCGGATTTGCTTTTAGAATCGTTCATTTATTTGTCAGTAATGTTAGGTATTTTTAACTAATTTAACCCATTGCATTTAGGTCCATCCGGGGATATGGAAATTAAAACCAAAAACGCACCAGTTTGGCAAATGGACAAAAATACCAACAATGAACAGTGTACATGTATTGTTCAACCTAGTGTGGGTTTCCAACATGTGGACAGCAAATATCAGAGAAACAATAAAACTCTTAGTGAAAATACTATAAGCTCACAGGTATAATAACTTAACTTTTATACGATTTTACTTTTATTACTTAAACAGATAAAATGGTCACATATGACGTCTATTAAACATCCAATTGCTGCAAGAAGGGACTTTTGTTTGATATCATAATATGTCAAATAATTAAATACATTATGCAAAAACAAAAAAAGGAACTTTAGAATAGATACAAGATCCAGATCTTATGATATTAAAAAAACGTTTTTTATTTATCTATATCAAACCTAGCACTGTCCACGGATAGGTTTTACAAGAAAACAAATGGGTAAAGAATATAATTTTTTAAGAAAAACCTATTCTTGATAAAAATGTCTGCTTGTAAAAAAATATCATTCACAAAGCAAAAATGTTGATATTGTAAACATTTGTCCTCTTGTAAACCCCATCCGTGGACAGTATTGTATTATTTTGCCATAAAAACCTGCAGCAAAAATAAAGATTAACGCGCACACGTCTCCATTGTAAAAATAAAAACATTAGTTTTTATTTTGTCTTAAGATGCGTATTCATTTATCGCGCCTGCGACACCAGTAATAAACGAGTGGTTGATCAACGCATTATCCACCTTGCTCTGCAAACTGGTTTTGCATTCTAAAGTATCATATAATATCTTTTGAAGATATATGTTCTATACTGGTTAGGCGGATTCATTTATTCGATGGTAATTGTTTGGGTACACGCCTCAATCTAGGAAAATTGGACCTCTTCGGTCCTGGTCCGGGTATAGCAAGCTGACCCTGTTCAGCCCTATTGACCCCTATGAACTGGCCGGTCGCTTGAAACAAAATAAATAAAAACTCCCCAAAAAACCCAAAAAATCTAATTAAAATTCGACGGATGCTGAAGTATCTTTAGAAAAATTAAAAATCAACTAACTCATCATCTTTTTGTATTATAAATAATAAAAACACCACTTATGTCTATCACTCACGACACTAATGTCAAAAATATTATCAGAATTTTCTTAAGTTCAAAGCCCAAATTTCTTTAAAATTTTAAACTTAAATATTAGTTAACTTTTAAATTTTAATTTTACTTAGTTTTATCTTGACAACGGTGGCAGATTTGCCACCGAAACGTCGAATTTTAATTAGAATTTTTTGGGCTTTTTTTGGGGACTTTTTATTTATTTTGTTTCAGGCAACCGGTCAGTTCATAGAGGTCAATAGGGCTGAACAGGATCAGCTCGCTATATCCCGGGACCAGGACCGAAGAGGTCCCATTTTTCCTAGATTGAGGCGTGTACCCAAACAATTACCATCGAATAATATCTTTTGTTAATTTATTAATTGTAATAAATATTTTTTTAAAGAAATAAACACACTTTGTAGGTTCTCGAAAACCAACTAAAAACAAGACTTAGAAGATTCAAATCAGCAAGAAATCGTTACATTGTAAAAAATTCTGTTACCCAAGGATGTCAAGTCCAAGTACAAACACTGAATACCAACCTTAACAATCAGGAAACTCAAAAAGATGCCTCGTTAAAAGGGCGAGAAAAAAATCTAAAAGAAGTTCTTACTCATTTGCATTCAGATTTTGAGTCATTAAATAAGTAAGTTTTTTATACCATGTCTGGTAAATAACTATAATCAAAGCAATTATGCTTTTTTTTATTTCGGTTATTAAAGTTAGGGGTCCCAAAACCATTTCTCCAAGTCATTACTAACAAGCTAATTTTTCGTGAGTAGCTTCATTTTGACGAGACGCCCAACTTTTTTCCTTACAACAATTTTCGTTGGTGGTAGCTTACAGGGGTAGCAGGAAATAAATGTATTGATTGATTGGACAAATATCAAAAATGTATTAAAAATAGGTATTTTCTCTGTTAACTTTTAAGATAATTATCTAAATAAACAGAAAAAATATTTGTTGTACAAAATTAAAGGTTTCATTCAAAAGTCCTTCACCACCAACATGTATGATTAACGATGTCATAAAAGTTACTACTAACCAGCTGATTTTTTTTCTTCTGGTTAATTAATATTTATATAATTTAACACCCACATTGACCTACAAATTGCGTGGTATGTAATCCTGGTCCTACACCCAAAAGATGTAGTACTTATACTTGATAAAAAAATTATTACTAACAACCTGAATCTTTGCGATTAGCTTCGTTTCAGTGAGACGCCCAACCTTTTTCTTACAACAATTTTCGTTGGTGGTAGCTTACAGGGGTAACAGGGATGAAACGTGTTGATTTAATGAATATAAAAAATGTATTACTAACCATCTGATTTTTTCTCTATAGGTCAGTTAATATTTATTTAATTTAGCACCTACATTGTCCTACAAATTGCGTGGTACGTTATCCCAGTCCTCCAATTCCATAATTATTGTAATTAAAAGGTAACTTTGGCACCTCTTTTACCTGAATTTTTAGAATACATATCAAAAAAAAGTAACAAGTATAATTTAAAATATTTGACAATTCTTGACGTTGATTATATCGATTATTACAGGTAAAATTACACTGTACTATTACAGGTAAAATTACGTGGAAAATATGAATAAAAAATTGTAATTAAAAAATAAAAATTGTTGGTGATTAAAAACAGATTGTTGTATGTATATTGAAAAAGAGAGTTATTTAAATTTTAAGACATATGATTTTACTTTATGCTCTGACAATACTTTATGATGACAAAAATACGATAATCTAAGACGTGATATCTTTGTCCTACAGTAACTTTTTTTTTTGTGGTATTGACAACTTTTGAGCGTAGCAAGCAATTTGTAGGACAATGTGGGTGTTAAATTATATAAATATTAATAAATTTAATAAAAGAAAAAAATCAGCTGGTTAGTAGTAACTTTTTATGACATCGTTAATTATACATGTTGGTTCTGGTTAGTTCTGGTTGTGATCCGGGTTCGAATCTCGGAGTCGGACATCGGAGTTTTAATAGCTCGTCACCTCACAGTTGGCAATGGCAAACCACTGCGTAGTATTCTGCCATTTCTAGGTAGTAGTTATTTAAAAATAACGTCCGTGGTGGCACTACCGCGTTGTCTAAAAGGTGCTGTGAAATGCAACTGCATGTTTCAGTGCTTGGATAACGTTGACGGAACACGACAATATTGGATTAAACATCCAGTAACCCGGCACTCACGGTACACTGGTATTTAGGCATAAGCCTTCGTGAGATGTCATAAAGATAAAAAAAATGTTGGTGGTGGAGGACTCTTTAAATGAAACCTTTAGTTTTGTAGGACAAATATTTTTCGGTTTATTTAGATTCGTCAAATCAACATGTTTCAACCTTGCTACCCCTGTAAGCTACTACCAACGAAAATTGTAAGGAAAAAAGTTGTGGGTCTTGTTAAAATGAAACAACTCACGAAAATATAGCTTGTTAGTAATGACTTGGAAAAATGGTCCAAGGATCCCTTACTATTACGAAACTACGTATAAACTTACCCTTTGTAAATTGAACACCCTATGTATTATTACCTTTTTGGTTTCTTCTTAAGATTTTAAGCAAAGTTTGTTTATCATATCGTATACCTAATTAAAAGCGTTTTTGACATATTAGTCTAGTCGAGAAGTGAGTTTTTTGCGAATAATGGTTCTTGTAATCATAAAAATATGGCTGTTGGCATTTTAGATTCGGAAAAAAAATTAAAAAAAGTTTTTTCAAATAACCCCGCACTTAAAAATTGCAGTTGTTATCAACAAAAAACGAAGGACAAAAACGTCTCCGTTTTGTAGCTATAACTAAAAAAATGTTAAACCTAGGTAAAATTAAAAAAAAGGTTCTAAAAGAGGAGAAAATTTTAGTAGGACGTATCACGACTTATGGAGTTGTAGCTTCATTATTTATAATTTTAATTTATCGTTGACAAACATTGGGTTCCGCGCGGCCTATGCGGCGCTGGCCTCGCCGCTGCCGCGCAAAGTGTATAATACAAAATATATATATTTTTAATAATATTAAATATTTATTTTCAAATTCAAATAATTTGTAGTGTTATCTAGGCACTTTAAGAAATATAGTTTCTTTGGCAAAAACTTCTTAACTTCATTTGTGTTAAAGTTAGTCAATTGTTAATTAACTAATTTTTCATAGACTTTAGGTGTCATAAAATCTCTTGTAAAAGTTTAAATAATTTACCTACATTTATTTTTTTCGTTTTGAGAGCTCTTCTTATACACTCGTACAGAATAAACAAGATTCCGTTTAAAAAGTTAACAAAAAGTTTTACAAGTTATACAAATCACGTAAAAATTGTTTATTTAAGCACGCAATATATTAATACAAAAACCGTTAAAGTCAAAAGTAAGAAAAATATGTAACATTTTCTAAGATTTTTTTTTATTTTTCGTATACTTAGAAAATTCATAATAAACAAATAAAAAAATGTATTAACTCTTAAAACGGAATCTTTTTATGATGTATATAAGAGGAACTCTCAAAAGAAAAAAAATGTGCACAATATTTAAACTTTCACAAGATATTTTATGAAAACTTAAAAGTATAACAAATAAGTGAAATAACAATTAAATACCTTTTAACAAAAGTTAAGTTCATTTTAAAGTTTTTTAGTTATTAAAAAAAATTCATGATAACACCAAAATCAGTAAAAAAAAAGAAATAAAGTTATGGATAATGACTGCATCTTAATTGCTAATGCTATTAAAAATGCTTCTTTTTATGGTCTAAAAATATGCAATTAAGTGTTTTTTTACTAAACACGACAAGAATAAAAAATAGGGAAATAAAAGCTGTATTTTTATTTGCCTAATCTAAAGAAAACACCAAAATTTTACACACGTTTACACAGTAAGTGGCGTACCGTTTTTTTGTTGGAAATATTTTTTTAATTACCGCTCAACACCCCACTGGACACATAAAATATAATTAAGTTAGTGATAAATTACCGCATTAATTCCATAAATAACATTGCCATATAGTAGGTTGATAGTAGAACCTGCCCTTATTTTTTTTTAACAATATTTTGTAACACCTTGTATGGAGAGAAATCCTAAATATTTATAGCATTCATTACAAAATAATAAATAATTTTAGAAAATATGAGGAGTTATCTGAGAAAAGTCAAACCGACGGGAATGAAAACTCCCTTAAAGAGCTAGAACGACTAGAAGCAGAACTAAATAAAAAAGAAGAAGAAATAACGATGGTTATGACGCTGTACAAAGAAGTTTTAGCTTTAAAACAACAAGTCAAACAGCTAAAAGAAAAAAGGAGCCAAGCAAGTGTAAACTCAAAAGAACCGAAAGACCCAAGAGATGCCAAAACAAAATTCAAAGAGTATAACAATCCAGAAGCGGCATTTCATCTGACTAAATTGTTGAAGCAGATTCAGCATTACCAGATGAGATACAAAACAAATTTAAGCGAGGAATAAATAAAATAGAAAGTATATTTTGGCTGTTTTATTTTAGGCAGTCGCTAAACGACCGCCGGCAGTTTTGCTCAATTGTAAGAAAACAACTGTCGTCTGGCGGTTTTTCATATCTACGTATATGAAATCCGCCAAAAATTATAATTTATTTGTTATTACCGGAGGTTTTTACTTATTTTATCGATTGTAGCCGCCTTCCGCGGTTTTGCTTCTAAAAACCACTCAAGCAGCAAGCTGACGTCTTATTGACGTCTCTTTTGGTCACATTGGGTCAGCAAAGACGTCATAAGATAACGACAAAATGACGTTAAATTGACCTCCTAAGTCACGGATAAAAGACGTCCCGTTAATGACGTCTTTAAGATGAAGAAAATTGACGCTTATACTTTTTTAAGCTGAAATGATACGATATTTTAAAATAGGAAAAAACTCCTTACTGCTTGCAATTTCCTTGCACTGCAAGGTCGCATCTCTCACGACACTTTTCAACCTGGAGATGAAGATTTTTACACTAGCCGAAGATATTTCTTTCAAAGCTAATTGAGATCACCAACCGCAGACCTGTCTCGAACTATTTTGGTCTTATCGGTACGGTGTAGACGATAAAAAGCAAAGATGTTGAATAAACATAGTAGTTTATTGTCCATTACGCCATCTATCGGTAGAGTTTTTTCCTATTTTAATTTTGTAAAATTATTAGTCTTATTTTTCTGTCATATGATATTTCGGTTGGATTTTGACACGAATCATATAATGTCACAAAATTTTTCTAGCAGGTTTTCTAAACATGACGTCATTAGATTTTTATGAGCTAGTATGACAAAAAAATGACGTCAAAAAGACGTCACTTCAACGACGTCAAAAACACGTCATTAAAATGCCGTTAAAATGACGTCATAATTTTGGTCTGATGACGTCCTATGACCAAAAATGACTTAAAAATGACGTCATAATGACGTCGCTTGCTGCTTGGGTAGTGAAGTTTGCCGAATTATAATTAAAGTTAACCTAACTTTAATAATTATTTGTTTAATATTATTTTTTATTATTGATTAACAGACAAAAATAAAACTAGAAGACACGACACACAAAGATTTTGTCGTCTTGATAAGTTAAAAAATATGTATGTACATCTTTAGGAAAAGAAAAGCTAGGAGTATTTTGACGGCAAGAAAAAACTGATCGTTTCATAGAACTAAAAACTAAAGTATTACCAATTAAAGTATGCGTATATTGAGAGTGGAACAAACTTAAAAATTCTTAGGACAAGGAGAAAAAGTTACAAGATAAATTATTTATAATCTCGGCTAATTTCTTTAATGATATTATCAAGGTTTAAAAAATATATTCAAGTTCTCCCATAGCCACAGGGTTACGAGTGTTGACTCGTAAGCCACAGGTCTCGAGTTCGATCCGGGATAAACACATAACTTTTTTATATATTTATCCAACACTTACATATAATATTTACATAATTGATCAGATTTTGAGGATATAAAGTGTACTATAAGTCACTAGTGAGCTAAAGTACCCTTTAGCTCACTAGTGAATTATAGACCCGTAGTTACCAACAAAATGCATTACAACCAAACAAGCTTGCTTTCCAAAAATACAAAATTTTGTTGCTGGTGTTGACAATGACAAGTAGGTAACAAATAATGGATGACGTTTTCAAATTATTTTCGATATTAATAGATATTTATTAGATAAGTGAGTTATATTACATATAAGTCACGCAAGAAAAGTTTAACCCTCGAGCCCGAAGGGCGAGAGAGGTAATTTTCTTAAGTGACTTATATGTAATAACTCACGTGTCTAATACAAAATTTTATCCAACACTTTCGTATAAATCGTTTTTAATATTGAAAATAATTTGAAAACGTCATCCATTATTTGTTACTTCTCATTGTCAACACCAGCAACAAAATTTTGTATTGTCTATATTCACTAGTGAGCTAAAGGGTACTTTAGCTCACTAGTGACTTATAGTACACTTTATATCCTCAAAATCTGATCAGTTATGTAGATATTATATGTAAGTGTTGGATAAAAACGATTTATACGAAAGTGTTGGATAAAATTTTGTATTAGACACGTGAGTTATTACATATAAGTCACTTAAGAAAATTACCTGTGTAATATAACTCACTTATCTAATAAATAACTATTATTCTTGATAATTTTTTATGCAATTTTTTTAATTTTAATTTTTTATTGGTTATAATTCAATTTTCCGAAAAATAATTTTCTACTTTTTAAGAATTTTAAGTTATAATTGCTGCTATCTAATTTCTGCGCCTTTTCTGTCTGACAATATTTTTTTAAAGTGTTGTGTATTATTGGCTCCATGTGGCGAAATAGTTTTTTAAAGTGTCTTTTTAATTATAGGCCTTAATAAAGTGACAATCCAGCCACGAAACGTTAGGGTATATACAATAGTGGCTTTATTTGCCTGTCCCCATCCCACTATACTTTCCAATTTGTTTTTCTAAAGGATGCTATTAACTAAACTATAATATACTACACGTTAAATATATCTATCTTTAATAGTTTTCTGAAGTATGGTCTCTTAATTCTAAAATAGTAGATATACCTAATTTCCAATATACCTACCTACGGCACTAAGCTGAGACTGTAGATTTAATGAAAATTTTAATCCGATTTAAATGGTCATATTTCCGAAACTATTAAAAAAGTTATATCAAATGTAGTATTTTTTGTAAAGCTTTTTAAAAGACGCTTTAATGGTGACATAATATGTTCATTTAAAAAAAAGTTACCTCTTCATTTTTCCTGTGTTTTTGATATTCATTTGTTTCTTTTGTTATGCTCAAAAAGATAATAAATGAAAAGTATACAAATTTTATACCAGACGTTTTTTTCTATCGTTCTTGGTTATAGTAAGACTGAGTGGAAAAATAGGAATAAAAACCCTGTACGTATACTTATTAAAATTTTCAGCTTTTCTCTCGATTTTTTCAGAAAGAAAGGGAAAGGAATAACTATTTTAAATACAAAAATAATTTTAAAAATCGGTTTTAAGTTGACGAATTATTCGGTGAACATACCAAAAAAGTACAATTGAATATATAACCTCCTGTTTTTTTAAAGTTGGTTGAAAATCGTCCTTAGAGTGCCCCATTTTAATTCCTTAAAAGCATTTTTGATGCTGTAATGTTTATACGAACTTTTCTTTATTAAATAGGCTGAAAACTTGGATACGTAATTAGAAAATACCCTGGATTAACAAATTACAAATTCATTGCTAAAGAATCAATCTTAAGCAATTTAATCATATATTATATCACAAGACCTATAAATATAAATTGAGTAAGATTTTTTTGGAAAATAGTTGAATGTACAATAATTTAATGAAAACACTAGACCGCGCAGCGATTGAGGTTATTTTTCCTAATTATTTTCTATGAAACTATTTGCCAAATCAATCTTACAAAAATATTTAGGTAGTTTTATCGATTCAAATTTGTAGGTCGAGTGGTATACGGCTAAATTATTTCCTGAAAAACTTACATTAAAGCCAACAACCCAGAACTTACCTAATAATAAAGTTTTACATTTTTTTTCAATTTTGACAACTAGTTTGGATGACAGAAATTTATTCGCGGATAAACAGCACATGGGGTTTAATCACTTATCTAAATAAAATTTATCCAAAAACGATGGTTTCTGATTGGTCTATTTTTAATTGAGGGAAATAATCAGTGCAAATTCCCGCCATATTTCTTCACCCACCTGTCTGTCTCCAACACTAAATCCGTTCATCGACATAATACGGGACATTAAATCCATACATATGGCACTTTTATTTGCGAGGCGAATAATTGTCACCTGGCCGAAGAAAATTACAGGGCAGTCTATAAGTTGTGTCATCAATCGTAGAAAGACTGATAATTTGTGGTTAGACTCCACGAAGCATCATCTCGATAACTGTTATTTTGCATTCGGTAAAAGTACCAATTATCCCGACTAGATTGATACTATTGACACTTGCAATTTGTGAAGTAATTATTACTTGGAGTGCTATTTTAGTGACAGGTTGTAACCATAGCGATTTTAAAAGAATTTAATTTACAAATAAATGCAAATTTATTGTATTGTGTAAGCTATATGAATTTTTTGTATTGGGCAACAAATTCAAAATCCAGATAGAATTCTTTGCATGGATACAGAGTTTTATTGACGATTTTAACTACTGATGGGGGCGCTGCTAAACGTATACAAAGTCGAAAAAAGCAGGTAATAGGCAGGTTATTTTAGATGTTAATGGCTCTTCTAATGCCATAACAAACGTTTTATTATAGGTGAAAAGAAAGACTTTTTGATAAAAATAATAACAAAACACACTATTCAAGCACAAGGCTCAAAAACGTGTGTTAAACATAACTAAGTAAATAAATAATATTATATTTATATACATTTTAATGGTTAAACATCTCCGATCACCTGTTTTTTAGGTTACGCGTTGACCACCAGAGGTCTCATTGATCTTTAAAATCGCCAATAAGGACTTGTGTCCTCAACATAGCAGAAAATAAGAAGCTAGTATTGCCAAATTTTAAGCTTCGGGGTGAGAATTTGCACTGATTATTTCCGTCAATCAAAAATAGACCAATCAGAAGCCATCGTTTTTTGGATAAATTTTGTTTAGATAAGTGATTAAACCCCATATGCTGTTAATCCACGAATAAATTTCTGTGATCCAAACTAGTTGTCAAAATTGAAAGAAAATGTCAAACTTTATTATTAGTTAAATTCTGTGTTGTTGGCTTTAATGTACATTTTTCAGGAAATAATCTAGCTGTATATAGAAGGAACAGTTTAAAAATGTAAATTCGGTGCTCTTTGATAAGAAAAAAATCACAAAAAGTTTAAAGCAAATAAATCGGCATGCTTGACTTCGCGGCCGCCTTTGCTATATTTCTTTATGATATGCCGGTTGATGCAGCTGGTCATCGCACTATGGGATAGAAATTAATTTTTTTGGTCAAAATTCTGAAACCTACCAATCTAACTTAAAATAAGGTGCTTTTTACTGGAAAAATATTATAAATTATTACAAATGATTTTTGTAAACCTAAAACATATTTAAATTTACACCCCTTAACATTATCATTTTTTATTGTACAAAATAAACTAAAATGTCAGCTTATTTGGTTAATTCGGTAGTATTATAATCAGTAATCCGATAATTATTATCTCATATGATATACAGGGTACGACAATAGGTATGATTTTTTTAAATGGAATACCCTGAATATTATATCACCACAAAAATCTTTTAAAATGCTTTAAAAAATACTACATTTGATGTGTCTACATCAATTAGTTTCGAAATATGACCATCCAAATCTGAAAAATAATTTTAAATTATTCTTAGAAGCGTAATAGAGATACATCTTCCCAACTTTTTTATTTTTTAACGTATAAAATAAATAAAAACACTGTTTTGTTGGGTAGATTCTGTAGAATCGATGTCTTTCATCAGAATGCTTTTATATTTTTTGATATACAGTGTAGGACAAAACATATTAAACTTTAATATGGAAAACCTTGTAAATTATAAAAATATCTTGTATCTGTCCTCACACTGAGAAGTAGAAAAAAGTAGGAAGGCAATTGTAAGTACAAAAACTGATAAAGAAAAAGGTAAAAAATCTTTGACAAAAGTAGCGAGACTTCGCGAGACTGCATCGGAAACACAACAATAGCTCTTGTTATTTAAACTCTTTTACTTTTTTAGTAAACAAGGCTAATAATAAAATAAATAGATTAAATGTTGTATATTTATGTTTACTTAAAATACATTTTCAAGTTTCTTATTACCCCAATAGAAGTCGTTATATCCTTTTATAATTTTGCGTACGTGTAGTTTGGAGTATCTACTTTGAAATACACAGCATGAGCCATTAAAATTTCAAAGTTGCTTTTGGCCAAAATAATGGATTTCTATCCCATAGTGTATCGTCGCGTCGCTGTAAAGGATAGCGGCGCCTTTGTATAAAATAGTCCGATTGCAGGCGGCCTTTTTTATGTTTTTTTGTATTATTTTCAAAGGGTACCGAATTTGCGCTTTTAAAATGTTCTTACTATACCACTCGACCTACAAACTTAAATCGATTAAACTACCTAAATATTTTTTGTAAGATCGATTTGGCAAATAGTTTCATGGACAATGATTAAAAGAAAAAACCTCGACCTCTGCGCGGTCTATTGTTTTTATTAAATTATGGTACATTCAACTATTTTCCAAAAAAAAATCTTACTCTAAATATTGTTGCGTAGTTTAATCGATTATATTTATAGGTCTTGTGATATAATATATGATTAAATTGCTTAGGATTGATTCTTTAGCAATGAATTTTTAATTTGTTAATCCAGGGTGTTTTCTAATTACGTATAGAAGTTCTCAGCTTATTTATTAAAGAAAACTTCGTATAAACATTTACCTGAAATGTTTTCTAAGGAATTCAAATGGGGCACTCTAAGGACGATTTTCAACCAACAAAAAAAAACAGGAGGTTTTATGATCGATTGTACTTTTTTTTTTGGTATGTTCACCGAATAATTAGTCAACTTAAAACCGATTTTTAAAATTATTTTTGTATTTAAAATAGTTGTTCCTTTCCTTTTCTTTCTGGAAAAATCGAGAGAAAAGCTCAAAATTTAAATAAATTTTTGTCATTTTTTTTTCATTTAAAAATGTATAAAAGAAAATAATATATTTTTAAAAGAAGACCATTTACGGACTTTGTGCTCAAAAGAGGGTCTTTTATAATCCACTAACTACATGACGATTGGTTGAACTGTTTTCGAGTCATTACAGCCCAAAGTCCGTCAATTTTTTCTTATAAAAACGTAAATAACTTTTTTCTATTTATCCGAACCATTTCTGATCTGTGTGTAAAATTTCGTTTCGATAAAATAAAACCCTGGATAGATAATTGTTTACGCTCAGCTCGATTTTTGAAAAGTCACGTTTTTTGCCAAACCCTGTATTTAACTTCCTTCGATTGTTTAGAAATTTTTTGACAGTTATCCCATTAAGTGTCCAATTTTTCCTGAAAGTTTCAACTTTCTATCTTTTACCGTTTTTTTGTTATGATTTTTTTGACAAAATGCAAAAAGCAACACCGACCCAGTGACAACGAATGAAGGACAGTGCCGTATTATCCATTAGGCTAACTAGGCTACAGCCTAGGGCGCCATGAAAAAAATATGCGTCAGACAGGGGAGTAATAGGCGCTAGACAGAGGAGTTGTTTTTAAAAAAGTTTAGGTCGGGTGGGAATTAGAAGAAATTCCTCAGTGAATAAGGTGCCTTTAAAAGAAATGAAATAGAGGGGAAAAGGAAGAAATTATTTTTTTTTGTTTTTGGTCATCAAATTTCATTTAGGGTGAAGTAAAGCGCCTGAAAAGAAAATAGGCGCAACACGGAGGTAAGGACCTTTTTTTTTTGCTCTTCAAAATTTGTCAGGCAAAATAGGCGCTCCGGGACTTGTAGCCTAGGGGCGCCTCATAGGGTTAATACGGCTCTCATGAAGGGTCGCATATACATACGGCTGTGGGCCGTATGTGTATGCGACGGTCGATTTGTACAATATTACAGTACACCGAGTCCCTCTGCAGCTGTAAATTAGGTTTTGTGTGTACTTTTTTTAAGAAAATTAAAATATTTGAGGAAGTAAGAGTAAATGTCAAATAATTTACTTTAGTATTTAGAGTTTCTTTTCACAAAATAAGCAAATTCTTGCGGTATCGTATGAGTCAACCTGATTATTATTCAAAATTGGTAGAAAAATTACATCACGTAGACACATGTTAACCATTATAGTCCATGCAAAGAATTGTTAGTTGATGATTTTCATCAAAATGTTGTCGCATTTAATATCATGACTCACATCACTTCTACCTGGGGGTCAATATTGTTTACAAAAATTTGCTTAAGTAAAATTAAAATACACATGTATACATTATACATACTACGATATTTAGACATTACGAAGGTACGAATATCATTTTTTTTTGGGAAATAAACGAATGTCCTTTTTGCAACATTCTTGCTATGGGATATCTAGAATCCGTAAAGAACAGTGCCAGATGAACCTATAAACAAACTCAGCAATTGCTCAGGGCATCACGTCATTGGGGGCACCACAAAGGTGGCACCATAAAGACTACGAAACAAACAAAATGCATTTTATGGCACATAATTTTAAAGCTTCTGACGAGTACTTTATAACCCCAGAATATAAAGTCAATATCTTCACATATTTTAAAATGGTGGTACTTTAAAAATGACTGAAATACCTGATTTGGATGGCCAACTTTCCGAAACTAATAAAGTTAGATTTACTTAATGTGGTATTTCCTTAAAACTCTTTTTATTGTGATACTAATGATAATATACAGGGGAGGACAAAAAGTATACATGGGGCACCCTGTATATTATATTGCTGCTAAAAAGATATTTTAAAGAGCTTTAAAAATACCATTAAATACACCCAACTATATTAGTTTTAGAAATATGGTCGTCCAAATCAGGCCTATAGGTAGGGGAACGTCCATTAATCAAGTAATTTTTGTTTTAACAAATTCTTAGCCCCCCTAGCTATACTTGGTGAGGTTTTAAACTACCCTCCCTCTCCACCATCCCCTGTTTTGTGTAATTATTTTTTGGTGCAAAATATATATGTACATAATTATTTATAACTAAAAGTAGGTTTAATCTAAGAGAATTAATACATATACATACAGGGTGTCCGAAAATGTGAGGTCAAAAACGATAGAGGTAATAGAGTGAGCTAAAAATATAATGTTAGTACTTCAGATTAAAAAAGTTCTATCGCGCTTCGTTAGGGAGATATTGACCTTCAAAGTTGGTATAAAAAAATATTTTAATTATAACTTTTAAAATGTTGCCACAGAACCAATGACATTTGGAATACTAAATAACCTCATAACGTTCTCATACAACGCTTATAGTAATGCTTTAACTGATAGGTAAACGGCTGTTCAGTAAGTCGGAATTATACAGGGGTGCGACGATTTTATTTTTCATTTACTGTATGCATTTTTAACACTGGTAACAAATTCGACATGTTGCTTTGACCGCTTAATTCCTTCATCATTTTTCTACCAAAAAGGTATACCTTATTTAAATTGATATTTTGGACCATTTTTCATAAAATTATAAGTCCAGACATACCAGCATTGTGTAAGTAATAAAAATCCATTTTCCCAGAAAATTTTTAAAATATGGTTAAATTCTTGAAAACAGTATGTAATGTATTATAAAGTTTAAGGGGCTTATAAACACCGTTTTTAATAGTTTTAACAGATTTTAATAATATTATCATAAAAATGGAATTTTTTATTACATACAAAATACTGGTATGTCTGGATTTAAAATGCGATTTTATAAAAAACGGTCCAAGATATCGATTTAAATGAAGTATATCTTATTGTAAAAAATAATAAAGGAATTAAACGGTCAAAGCACACGTCGAATATGTCACCAGTGTTAAAAATGCATACAGTACTTAAATTTAAAAAATCGTTGCACTCTGTAAAATTCCGACTTAACTTCAGGCGCACAGCGAGCGGCGACGGGACAGCAGCGGGACGCGTTTTAATACATTGAATACTTGCCTAGTGTCACGTCGCCGTCCCGTCCGACATGTCACGGACATGTTTTTATGTGACACTGTCAGGATAAGTTAGTATAACATAGTGAACGTACCCTTAATATTTAACTGTCAAACATCAGAATTGTAATTATAACATTTGATAATAAATCAGCCACTTTGCTACGAACCTCTACCAGAAACAGTTGTTTTATTCCGGACCATGACCTTAACCTTACAATATGGTATAACAGACACTGACACGCTCAGGGTTGCAACAATGATTTTTCTAAAAGCACTAGATTCCAGAAAAAAAGTACTAGAATGTACTAAATTTCAGAAATAAGCTAAAGCAAAAAAATCGTTTTTAACGTTCAGTAACTTTTGGTCAATTTGTCGTCTTGTAACACCTATCCTGGTAATATTGTAGCTGTTTTTCCGATCAAAATAATTTTGAAGAGCAAAAAAAGGTCTTCACCTTCTTTTCCTTTCAATTGTACGTACTAAATTTAATTAAATTCTAAATCATCACACAGCCACTTCATTTTAAAAAAGTACTAGAATTTGATCAGTACGTACTAAATCACTAGATTCTATTAAAAAGTACTAGATCTAGTACAAATGTACTAGGTGTGGTACCCTGGACACGCTGATGTTCCGCTGCTATCTAGTCGCCGCTCGCTGTGTGAGGAATCCTCTGTTTTGTGAGCTTTACTGAACAGCCGTTTACTTATCAGTAGAAGCATTACTTTGAGGTTATTTAGTATCCCAAATGTCATTGGTTCTGTGGCAACATTTTAAAAGTTATAAATAAAATATTTTTTTATACCAACTTTAAAGGTCAATATCTCCCTAACGAAGCGCGATAGAACTTTTTTAATATGAAGTACTAACATTACATTTGTAGCTTACTCTATCACCCCTATCATTTTCGACCTCACCTTTCCGGACACCCTGTATATTATTTATTTAAAATGTATAGCTACGAAGTAACGGAAAAACCATAAGATCTTTTTAAATGCTTGTCAATTTTTTAAAGGGCATTTTTCGACTCACGTTTTTTATCAACTTGAAAACACAGCACTAAGTTACAAACGGTTAAGATGTTGATTTTAATCAAAGTTTTCATACTCTGCCCCCACTTTAATTCTATCTTCAATTACTATGGTTGGGGTTAAACGCCGCTTTTCGGTTTTCGGTGGAAATCGCAGATTCAACAAAAAATAAATACACGTGATGTCTTCACTACACTCTACCTCCCTCTATACTGATATTTACTGACTTTTTCTGAACCCCTCCCACGCCTTGTTTAGGATTTACGTAATTAACAGAAGTACTTGTTAGAAGCTTTAGAATAATGTGCACAAAACCCCCTTCCATTTAATTTTTTTTCCAAGATGGCGCCCAGTCGCCATCTAGAAGTTTTTATCTGTTTAAAATATATATGTAGTATCTATTCAAAATCCCAAGTTTTAATTATTTAAATTTATCTGTTAAAAAAATAAAAGAGGGGGACATCAAAGAAATGCACTGTCAAAAAAGAAGTATTAGTATAAATTAATTAAGTTGCCCAAACATGACTGATGCTGTGGCAACTGTTCAAAACGTATAAGTTATTTGTTTTATTTTTAACTTTAGAGGTTAATAACTATTTAACAAAATTCAATAATTTTTTAAAATAAAGTAATACACACCCCGCCAAAATAATTGCGTATGCTCGATTTTCTCCATAAGCTTCAATACTAAAATGTTTTCATTTAAATGGCCATATCTCTTTTAATAATTATGTTATAAAAACAATAAAAAAAACGTTAAAAAAAGGTAAAGCTTTGACTTTGACGTAACCGTTGTTATTTACTGTTAGTAATAAATCTTACAGGGTGATTAAAAGTTTTTGGAAAAATAAATACATTTTAATCGCCCTGTGTGATGTGCTGTTGAAAGGCAGTAATCTTATTTAAGAATAAAATATACCCTTACTTACTTCTAATTACGCATTTTTTTCAAAAACTTACCCTGTAAGATGTAAAATTTTCTTTTTTAATTGTCTTAATAACCTAATTATAAAAATAAATATGCCCATTTAAATTATAGCATTTTTGTATTGAAGCCCATGGATAAAATCGAACATATGCGATAATTTTGGCAGGGTGTTGGTATTATTATTTTAGCTCGCTCTATCCGCCCTATTATTTTTGAGTTACCCTTTTAAGGCACCCTGTATTTTTAAAATGATACCTACTTTATAAAAACTCACACATCAACGTTTTTATTTCCAAATTAAATTCCATTTACATTTCCCACAGAAATAGCGGTTTCTGTTTACCCTCACTTTTGTATGCGCAATTCATTAAGAAAGCTTTTAGTCTTAATGTAGATTGATGCATACCGGCTGTCCTGCACGCGACCAGCCTCGTGTCCATTATTAGAGGGGCGAGAAGGTGGTGAAAATGTCCCTTTTGACCTCGTATATTAGGGTGACCCTAAGTTACCTGAGCACTAAACGACGCCACGCGGCGTTATGACCCTCAGTTATAAACTTTGGCTAGACGACAATTCATTTAGTTAAAATCATACGTAGATTTTTATCTCTTATTTCTCCCTTTAATTTTAACTGTAGTTTTATTAAGTTTAGCTTTCGAATACGTATCTAACGTCAAAAAAGTATTTTTTATTTTTTTTTTTTATTTATAAAAATATGTTTGAAATTAAACTTATTTTGGGTCAACTCTTATTTGAAGTCAAACAAAGTTTGTATTTCGTGCAAAAATTTTAAAATTTTCCTATATCATTTAACTCTTATTTGTTCAAGCCGATAAATCACTCTGTCCCAGGTAAAAAAAATACAGATATACGTGGTGTATTTTTCTCGATGTTTAGTAAAGGGATCTCAGAAACCGCTGCTGCTACAGACATGGTTAAAAGGGCAAAGAATTGCAGCTTTTAGAGCTTAGTTTAAATCACTTTTTGTTTTGTCCAAAAAATCATGGCTTACTAGATATTTTGAAAAAACCGTTTTTCCCAAAAATCTTTTACCTTTGTAGATCGGGTAATATTTGAAATGGAAACAAAGTTTAAATAGAAAACTTGTAGATAATTATCTTTCTAATAAAATGGTAAAATCCAATATTTAATATAGTAGTCCCTCATATAACATTTTTTGCCGGCGTTGTACATTTAATTTACTGGCATTGCCAACACTCTTTAATGACAAGGCATTGGCAAAAAGGTATCAAAAAGACTCGAAAGTGAGCAATTGGCCGTTATTAGGCCACGTGTTGCAGATAATGTGATGGCATCCGTCATTAATAATTTATAATGAAAAAATGCGTTTAGGATAATGGCATTTATCATTAAATAAGTATTGCAAGTTGTATAAGTTGAATGTCCCAGAAGTTAAATAACATATTTAGAATTTTGTAATCGAAAAAAATGGGTTAAAAAGGCGGGAAAACTTTATCAATAAAAAAATTACATAATATAAATTTTTATACCGTAAAAATAAACCAAAAAAAAATAAAAAGTATGTAAGAAAATTTAAAAAAGATAGTAAATCAAAAGAAAACACTTTAAAATAGTAAGTATTTAAGGGACACTTACACTAAATTTTCAGATCCAAAACATAGGGAGAAATATTTTAAAGGAGTTAAATGTCAAAAAAAAACTATTAAATATATATAATTTTTTTTATTAACACGTCTTTAAAACTTTTAATAAGGCAACTCCCTGATTTCATATAATTTTTTTAGGTAACTACAAATTTAAAAGGTTTTAAACGAAATGTTTACAGCTCCTAATAGTCTACTTGAATAACCCGCCTTCCTTGACTAGCCATCACCAATTATATTACACAACACACACTAATTAGGTAATGAGTACACTTAATTATGTCTACTAAAAACTCTTTTCTTTAAAAAAGAAACTAAAAAGCTAGAAAACCACGTAGAAACCAATTGCACAAAGCGGCCAAACAAAAGCAAGGATGCCTCATCTGTCAAATGGTCAAATCTTGTATTTAGCGGAAACTTGAATAAGCGGGAAATTTGAATTTATCACCTTCGGTCGAAATCGTCGAAATTAACCTAGCTAATTTTACCATTATTTTATTTTTATTCTCACAAAAATACATAATAAACATTTTGTTTGACTTAATTTTTTATTTGCATGATTTGTATCAATAAAATGTTAAGAAAAGGCAATTTCCTTTAAAGTATGTAAAAAAACATAAAAAATGTTGTTTAGGTGCCATTATAAATAAAACAGATCAAAAAATTGCTCGAATGTTAGTTAAATACCAATGTTAATAATATGGTTTGAAAAGTATAAATATGCGTTGAAGGTTTGCCTTCAAAAATCCAATATTTATTTGCCTGCAACAAAAAGGCATGCTTTATTTAATCAGGATTGGTATGCCGCCATTTTTATATGCTTGCCGGCAATTCGCCTGCATGTAAAATTTATTGGCAATTAAGTGTTTATTTAGGGTTAACTTTTTTATGCGCATTAGATGTTGGCATAATATTGCCACCAATTGCCAATGCTTTTACCATCAATGCCAATATGAGCAATGTATATTGCCGGCAAATAGTGTTTGCTGGGCCCTTTTTGAACTACAACATAAACTTGCATTTTTTTTAAAGGAAACTATACTTGGCTATGACATTTTTAAAAAGGCCTTTTATAAGCTCTTTAACGATGTATAACAAAGATATTGTTCTAAAACACCTCGTATAAAAACACGTGCCTTCGTTTTTATACCTTTATTAGGTAACAATATAACGTAACTATGGTTACAATAACGGCAAAATCTTAAATTGTCAATTACCAAGTTTACACGAGCGCTAAATGCGCATTATCTTAAAATTCGTTGTAACAAAAATACACTTTCAATTGTGTTTATACGACAATTAAAAATGTGGTTTATCCGTTGACGTTAATCAGCTGTTTGGCCGTTGCCAACCGAAATTTTATTCAGCCAAATACTACCTTATTATTTTAGGACTTGCTAAAGTTTTGTAAGTGTTCCTTGGTTTTGTAATTCGTATAATTTAAATATATTTTAACAAAAAGAAAATAAAGAACAAGTTTATTTTAAGTTTTAAGGTTATTAAAAACAATAAACACGATGTTTGGTTAGTAGCACTGACAGATAATACGTATTGGCGTTTACACGACGTTTAAATCCGGTTGTAAACTGGATAATACACATATTTAATACGGTTTTAATTAATTCGGTTTTTGATTTTTAAAACGTTTTAGGGGTGTTTACACATGCGATTTAGTTAAATTCGTATTTCTGTAATGTGCATTAGCGAGCTCGTGTAAACTTGGTAAATGTCTCGAAGTTTACAGCACCAAAGTCGAATCTGTACTAATCGATCAAAGGTTTCCCGTCGCCCTTTTATAGTATGGTGGAAGAGTAAAGAATGATCTAGAATCTTCGAAAAATATCGTGAAAATTCCATAGTACAGGATGGCATAAAAGTTCTCAATGGATAATTCGGACGTTTTCGGAAACCTTCGAAACTGATGAAAGAACTTGGAAAATTTAAGGTAAATTATTCAAATAAATTATCAGACTAAATTAAAAGGTCCTAACTTTATACAATTCTATAAACTAACACTTATTTTTAATGTCCGTAACAATATACTTTAAATAAATAAATAACGTGGTTTTGGACATCATTTTTGCACACTGCAACAATAGTTTCAATAACTTTATATTACTAAAAAGGCTTTTATTTAAACAACTTTATTTTAAAAATAAATATATGAGTAAAACGCTTATTAAGAAAAAGTATGCTATATTTTTGTAAATTGTCCACTTTAGCATTTTTTGCATGTACATTTAATCCCAGGAAAGTTCATTCAAACATATGTCCGTCGGACAACCGCAATAATTTTTAAATCAAAATATAAATGGCAAAGGGTGTATGTGTTTACTGTCGGTATTTTTGCTAAAGACTGCGACCAATGTCAATTTTTAGAAATATAGAAATTGTGTTGTTCAAAATAATCGCATCTTTAATCTATTTTCCCTCAATCACCTAGGATAGTAATTTTGGTAATTTGGCCTTAAGCCTTTATAAACTGTCCGTAATTAAAAAATATATAAAAAAAATTTCTACTAGTGTCAAAATTGTACTTGAAATTCAAATTTAAATATTCAACTTTCTAGAAAACAGTTAAGCAACGCCGAAAATATTCTTTAAATAGTCTTCTAGCGCCATCTGCTAAGAACTTTTAAAAGCTGTATTTGCTTATGACGACCTCTGTCTTTATGGTTTAGCTTGTACTTACTTTATTTACAAAAGATGGCGCTGAAAAGACTTTATGCAACTAGTTATACAGCGTGGTCCATTACAAATGAAAGATTTAAAAATAAAGGTAGGGTGTCTAATATTTTCAAGTGTTCACATTTTTATTTGTACTTTTTAGTATAAGATTTCATAAAATATTTTTATGAAAATACATAATGATCCCACATTGAACTAAAATAGTAATGTCAATTAAAAGGTTTTTTCTCCATGTACTGACGTACTTTAAGTCTCCAAACAATATAGGTAGTTTATTAACTAAGAACATAAATATTTAGGTCTAAAGGGAAAGAAAATAACTTTGTTTAGTTTAAAGTTTAGAAATATACTGTTTTTGTTGCAAAAACATTGGCTTCGGATATAAGAATTATTATTAGGATTTTTTTATTTTACCATGTTTTTAGAAAAAAATGTTGCCACAGAGCTGACCTACACATTCTCTTTTTTTTTTGTTTCAAATATTTGTATATTTTGGGGCGTTTTTCCGCTGTTTTAAAATAATCACAAAAATAATTACTTGTGTTATGGTACTTATTATAACTTGACTTTTAAAACATAAAAACTAATACCTTATCGGGTCGCATTGTTCCGTTCTCTATATGGTTTGCGCTACAAAGGTAGTAAATACCTATACTCTGTCTTCAGTTTTTGGTGTTTTGTTACTTGATATTCCTCGAATATTTTCTACAGAAGACAGAGAGGTGGGAAAAGCCATTTGCCTAGGTAAAGGGCATTTGCCGAGGTCCTTGTTAGGAAAATGACTGTGATATATTTAATAACATATTAGACGTACAGCGTGTTTTGCAGACTACAGTAAAAAAGCAAGAGCACGGGTAATTTAATTGGCTGGAAGCGCTATAGACGGTCATGCAAAACTGTCAAATTGGGGCAGTCGTGGTTAGTTTTGGTGAGTTAAATCTTAATTTTTAAAACAGACCTTACCTAGATTTTGATTTACCGGAACTTAAAATAAAAACCTTTACATAAGTACAAGTTTTTATTTTATAAAATACTATTATTTAATAAATTTATTCTTTGGTTTCAAAATACATGACAAATTTTGACAATAAATATTTGATTACAATAACAACAAATGCTTTTAGATTAAAAAGATTCGTAAAAATAGTGAGTACATAATTTTTTTAAAATCGATTTGGTAACATTTTAAAAATGTATAGTATAATAAAAACATTAGGAGATAAATGTGCGTTAAAATGTAAAAAAATAAATACATTTTACGTATAAAGTGTGTTTTCCAACCATTCTTCCAAGGAAAACGTGGCAGTGTCTATGTTCGTCTTATCTTTGGTTTTAAAAATATCTAAAAATAGGAAATATTATAATAATATTTAATACAAACAATCAGAGTTGGGTAGTATTCGAATACTCGGTATTCTGAATAGTATTCAGAATACATTTGGTTGGTATTCGAATACTTTTCGAATAGATCTATTTGTTTGGTATTCGGTATTCGGCCGAATACTTTTTGGTCAGTATTCGGTATTCTGGATTCTGAATATCGTTTTTAAATATTCTGGTATTTGAATACTGGTATTCGAATACCGGTATTCGAATACTGATATTCGAATACCAATACTCAAATACCGGTATTCAAATACTAATATTTAAATTCTACACTAATATTAGTATTTGAATACCGGTATTTAAATTTGGGTTTTTAAATAGCAGGTTGCAGTATTCAAATCATTGTATTTAAATTCTGATTTTAAAAAGGGTTGATTTGTTTTATTTTAAAGACGAGACAGGCCGCCTAAGGAACGAAATGGCATTACGTATCTGCATTTTATTTGTTTTATGTTATTTCAAATCAAAAACCTGTTAGAGGGAAAATACTAATTTGTATTTTTTTAAACAGATAAAGCAGATTTTTACAATTACTTTTTTATCATTGCAGGTATTTTTGAAAAATTTGGGAGACGTCGTCTATGCTTTAAATGACATATTTTACCGTACAAAATTAACAATTTTTGTCAGTGTCGTCCGTTAGGGATTAACTGCAAATATTTTTTAAGAAAAAAACGCAACTTTCTCTTACAAAAAAAAACATTAAAAAAGGAGTGAGAGTGTTGTTGCTTTTAGATTTTTTATTTTTTTTTTGATAACAAAGAACCTTTTTTGCTCTTTAAAATAGTTTGGCCTTCAGTATTCATGAATACCCAATCCTGGTATTCATGAATACTGAGTATTCGAATACTTTTTTTCTTGGTATTCGATAAATATTCAGTATTCGAATACGTTTTTTGACGGTATTCGTATTTGTATTCGAATACCGAATTTCAGTATTCGACCCAACTCTGCAAACAATAATACAGTGCACATCAATTAACACGAGCCACCCCGTATAATACCGTTATTTGTACATTTAAAAAAACCTGAAATACGTTGACTTTTATTTTTATCAAAATTTACTTGATTAGGGCTATCGCTTTCCCCCACCAACGCAAAAAAGTTTAAATAAAAAATTGGGTCAAGTGATAACTAATCCTAAAGAAAATTTTATTCTCCTTTTTCTTAGTTTTTTTTTTTTAATAGGTGCAGTAGTTTCCGAGAAAATGCACCCTAAATACCTAGAGTGGGGCACTTCTAGAGCATTTTTATTATTTTTTTAAATTTAAAAATGATATTTTATTTGTAGGTATATGATATAAATGTAAATTGTTTTACATATTTAGTTGTTTTTTATCAGTTTTGATTTACATGAGTACGATTCTAAGTTTCTTATTTTAAATAAGACACACCCCATATAACATTTTTTGCCGGCGTTGTACATTTAATTTAATGGCATTGCCAAAACTCTTTAATGGCAAGGCATTGGCAAAAAGGTATAAAAAAGACGCGAAAGTGGGCAATTGGCCGTTATTAGGCCACAAGTTATTGGCAAAAAAATGCGTTTAAGATGATGGCATCCAACATTAATAAGTTATTGGCAAAAAGATAACAAAAAGACAGTGGGCAAATGCAGATACTCCCAAGCAGAAATGCTGACGTCTTATTGACGAAAATTGTCGCATATACTTTTTTAAAAGCTAAAATGATGCGATACTTTATTTGAAAATTAAAATAGGAAAAAACTCCTTACTTAATGCAAATTCCTTGCAATGCAAAGTACCATCTCTCGGAACACTGTCCAACTTGGAGATGCAGATTTTTACACTAGCCGAAGATATTTCTTTCAAAGCTAAGTGAGATCACCTACCGCAGACCGCTCTCGAATTATTTTTGTCTAATGGGTACGGTTTAGACGATAAAAAGCGAAGATATTGCAGAAACGTAGTAGTTTATTGTCCATTACGCCATCTATCGGTATGGCAAAAAACTATTAAATATATATAATATTTTTTATTAACACGTCTTTAAAACTTTTAATAAAGTTTTAAACAAAATGTTTACAGCTCCTAACAGTCTACTTGCATATCTTGCCTTCTCGACTAGCCATCACTAATTAATCACACAACACACACTTATTAAGTAATGAATACATTTAATTATGTCTATTAAAAAACTTTTTTCTTTAAAAAGAAACTAAAAATTTGTATTCGCTTCAAAATACATAATAAACATTTTGTTTCACCTAATTTTTGTTTGCATGATTTTTAACAATAAAATGTTATAAAAAAGGCCATTTCCTTTAAATTATGTTAAAAATCATAAAATAATGTTGTTTAGCTGCCATTATAAATAAAACAGATCAAAAAATTGCTTTAATGTTAGTTAAATACCAATGTTAATAATATGGTTTAAAAAGTATGAATATGCGTTGAAGGTTTGCCTTTAAAAATCCAATATTTATTTGTCTGCAACAAAACGCCTGCTTTATTTAATCAGGATTGGCAGCTTATAACAAGTAAATTTTGGTTATTAACTTCGTTTAAAAATATGAAATAAACTGAATTAACCCAGTTGCATTTAAGCAGCAATTTAAAAACGGTCTTTTAGTCAGTAAATCTATCTTCCATTTTTTACCTTTTAAATTAGAAGAGCTGCATTTAACCAATTTTAAAAGAAAAATATTAACTAAGTCTTTATTTTACCTATCATAGTTTTAACCTTTATAGCACACATAATAAAATCGTCAAACTGGATCTCGGCCTTCTTGTTTCCATATCTGTGCATTAAAGCACCTAAAATCCGGTTGTTTAACCGATAACCTGCTGAATGCATCGCCTGCCGAAGTTCGAATCCACTAAAAGTACCAGACTTATCGGTGTCATACAATGTCCATACATTCTAAAAGAACAAAAATCTATAAATTATAGATCTAAAAAATTCTGGTTGTTTTAATTACAAAATATTCTTGTGGTTACTGGCAGGACATATAAAATGGTATAGTTCTTTTTACGATCAAAGAAAGTGACTTAGGCTTTGGATTTTATAAAACCATAAACATGTTCGGATTTACGGTGCAGGGCCGCACTATACCTGACAAAAAGTTATACTAATGTGTAAAGTTGGTTGGGAATTAAAGAAATTTCTTTAGTATCAGCATAGAGTAAGGAAATTATGTATTAGTGATTTGTTAAAATGTTTCAGCTTCCATACAGTTCTTATACAAATGTTTTTATGTTTGCGGGCATATGTATGTAGGTCTGGACTAGGCTTAATACTTTATTTTAACAGTATATAATACTTACATTTAAAAACAAAATAAAACACACCATATCTTACTCTAAATCAATTTCGTTATTACTAATATCTTCCAAATTAATATTATGTCTTTTTACAGGTTCTAGAGGCTATTTACAGTTATACAGGGTGTCCGGGAAAATGTGGAAAATCTCTCGCACACGTATGAAACAGATGAAAATAACACGACAAGTTCCTATAAAATTTTTCCGTTTAAGCCCCCCTGCGGAGATATGATCCCCTAAAGGGGGCAGCTAGAAATCGATTTTTCATGAATAACTTTTAAAGCGCTCTGTATAATTTGATAATATTTTAGTACGATGCATACTAGTAAAGACCTCTTAAAATAGTGCCCTTAAAACTTATGTCGCTTCTTTAGTTTGCCAGGGACGGACTAGTTTTCGCACATTATTGATAATATTTTTTACGCCCTGTATGGTGAAGACACAAAAAATATGGTTTTGGGTAGTTTAAACCTTTTGCTAAAAAAGGTACTCTTGTTTGACATCGATAAAATGAGCCGTTTTCGAGTAAAAAATTATTTTAACAATAAGAGTTTATTTTTGTTTAATAATACAATATTTTATTTTCGATGTAATTTGTAATTTTTGATTCAGTATTGAAGTCCTCTCGTAGCAGGTCAGGAATTTGTTGCAAATGTTGTTAGGGAGATTGCTAAGTACATATCTAGGTACGAAAAAATTACCACCTTTCAGAACTTGTCAACTTTCACGTCGGTGACACATTCATTCTTTACTTCGATATTAACTTAACTAATTTTTGAATTTCGTCTTTGAATAAGTAATTGGAAATATGGAATACACGTTTAGTGAATATGCAGACATGCACCTGATGTATGGTCTTGCATCTTGCAATGCTTTGGAAGCCAGGAGGTTATACCACGATAGATATCCTAATCGTATACTTCCCGATCATAAAACATTTCAACGAATTGACCAACGTCTAAGGGAGAATGGTGGGCGATTCCATTTTAATAAAGGTAATACATTTACTAAATCCCTTCATACTTTTAGGAAATTTTGGGAAAAGAAGTACAGACGCTGGTCGGGGAAGAACAGTACGTACAGCTCAATTAGAGGAAAATATTTTAAATGCTGTAGGTGACACTCCTTCAACAAGCACTCGAAAATTATCAGCGCAATTTAATACGTCGAAGACAATAGTACATGAAATTCTTAAAGAACAGCTTTTGTATCCATATCATCTGCAAAAAGTGCATGAATTGATTCCTGAAGACTTTCCCCCGTAAAATGCAGTTTGCAAACTGGTTATTGAATCAGCAACGAAACAATACAAATTTCTTCTCTCACGGACGAAGCAGGTTTTAGCAAAAATGGAATCATTAATTTACACAACTCGCATGTATGGGCTGACGAAAATCCTCATGCGACTATTGTCTCGCATCACCAACATCAGTTTCAACAAATTAATGTCTGGGCAGGAATCGTTGGCAATTTCTTGATTGGACCATTCGTACTGCCGGCACGACTAAATGGACAACTTTACTTGGAATTCCTTCAGAACGATTTTCACTATTCAGTAGAACACTTATCACTTGAAACTCGCCGAAACATGTACTACATGCACGATGTGGCACCACCCCATTTCAGCGTTGCTATGCGGGAGCACCTAAATACAGTCTATCCAAACCGTTGGATAGGTAGAGAAGGACCTATTGCCTGGCCTCCTCGATCTCCCGACTTGACGCCACTCGATTTTCACTTGTGGGGACATCTTAAAACTTTGGTATATTCCACTCCCTGTCGAAAGTAGGGAGGAACTTCTCCGGAGAATCACGTTTCACTGCGATCAAATAAGGAATAATGTTGGCCTATTGTGGCGGGTACAGCAGTCCTCAATTCGTCGGTTTCGTGAGTGTATCAGACTTCACGGAGGCCATGTTGAACCTTCTAACGAAGTTTTTAATTAAACAGTTGATGTTCAGTTTTTATTGAATTTAATAAAAATGTGGATGATAAGGGAATTCTTCCTCATATCAACCCCACAAAAATTAGAAAAACAAAGACTTTTTTACTCGAAAACGGCTCATTTTATCGATGTCAAACAAGAGTACCTTTTTTTAGCAAAAGGTTTAAACTACCCAAAAACATATTTTTTGTGTCTTCACCATACGGGGCGTAAAAAATATTATCAATAATGTGCGAAGACTAGTCCGTCCCTGGCAAACTAAAGAAGCGACATAAGTTTCAAGGGCACTATTTTAAGAGGTCTTTACTAGTATGCATCGTACTAAAATATTATCAAATTATACAGAGCGCTTTAAAAGTTATTCACGAAAAATCGATTTCTAGCTGCCCCCTTTAGGGGATCATATCTCCGCAGGGGGCTTAAACGGAAACATTTTATAGGAACTTGTCGTGTTATTTTTATCTGTTCCATACGTGTGCGAGAGATTTCCACATTTTCCCGAACACCCTGTATACATAGAGCAATAAAAGTCTTTATTTTTTTAACACGTGTTCAGGACAGTTCTTCCAGTTTTCAACGGTTACATTTTCGACTTCAGTCGCTCTACTAACTTTAAATAAACACTTTTAACATACATTATTTTTTCTTCAACAGGCAAACACTTTCGACTACTGCCTGAAACAGCTTTTGCAATGAACATCTACACACACAACACACTATCATTGTAGAACCTAATAACCGGCGGTATTTTAGAATGTGTCGAAATAAATATTTCTTTACTATAAGTTACCATCAGGTATAAATTGGTATTATTGCCAGTATTTTTGACCACCTTGCAGAAATACATTGCAATAAAATAAAGTAATAAGAATGACCTAAAGGCCTTATACAGTTTTCAGGTAATAATTTATTATTTTTAAGCAACAAAATAAATACCGCTCTGTCACGGCTAATACTTTTATGGCTTTATTGGATATTATTATTATCCCATCTCAAGTCAAGTCACTTTCTTAGATCGTAAAAGAACTATACCACCTCCATCCAGATCTCAGGATATACGTAGAATACTGGGTTAGTAAAAGTACCGCAACTCCTAAATATTTTTAAAACCACCAAAGCTACAGTTACCAAATTTAGTATCTAAAATATGTGGAATTAAGTAGTGATATTGGCACTGTTAGGAAATTTTCCAGTTTTATGCTGCACATATTTTTGTATTTTAATTTATTTTACCATTAATTTTTATTGCATAATTTTTTTTTATCTTTGGACAATCCACGAAGGCTGAAAGCCTAAATGCTAACGTACCGTGGGTGTCTTAAGCAGGGTAAGAGAAAGTTTGTTAACACGGGACTTAAAAACTTGAAGATTTGGGGGAAGGAAAGACCTCCGCTGGCAGCAGGTTCCACAGTCTAGAAACTCTAGGGATAAAAGACAGAATTGCGCGGGGTCAAATTTAGTAAGTATCTAAATTTTCAAAATTATGTCTTTATTATACCTGCTGAGATATGATACACTACACTTTCAGAAAAAGTAAGATAGCGCCTAAATATTTATATTTAGAACCGCTAAAGCTGTGTTAACAAAATTTGGTATTTGAGGGTTTTTATGGCATGCCTAATTGATCAGCGCTATCACCATTGTTGCCAAACTTTAATGAAAGTGCGATGTTGTTATATCTTGACAACAAAAAGATTGAACCTAAAAAAATTACAACCTTACTTAAGTTGTCAGGCTCATTTCACTGCAATCAAAATTAATAGGGAATTCCATGTAAAATGTCAAATACAGGTTCAGTTAAATAACATAATATATAGGCAATGTGAGGAAAAAAGACAATCTAACTAAATCCCGGCATGTAAACATGCGTGACTAATAGTGCTTGTTTTGTTATTCTATTGCTTGCCGATGAACCAAACAGCGTTGCTCATATTACCTATATTGTTGAATTATACCTGCCCAAAAACCTTTAAATATTGAAATCGGTTTAAAAATATTTGAGCCTATCTGTACCTTTTACCCAAAATATAGCGAGGAAGTATTAACAGGATTCAAGCCTGTATAAATACAGGGTGGGCCAAATTAAACTTGCACACTTTTTAACTCATAATAACTTTTGGTAGGGTAGCCCAAGAGGGAATTTCAGGATTTATTACATCGCTGTAGTGTATACCGGAGGATGCCTTGTACCCTGTTAAGTACCTCCACTAAATATAAGCCCCGTATACAAGGCCGATCATAAAAAACAAAAATATATCCATTAGAAATTGTCGAGCGCATCAGATTAGGATGAGTGTAAGTTAATTAAATGCTAAACAGTGTGTATTCCACTAATCTGACAATTTAAGAGTAACGTAAAGAAAACAGAGGGCTACAAAGAAAATAGTGGGTGTAACATTTTCGTAGCCACGCTTTTTATTTTAAAGAAAATAGTTTAGGGATAACAAAAATGTATAATCCGATACGACCCGATCGATTTTCACAAGCCGAAATAATAATAGTATATTTTTGAAACATTGCAGCACATTGCAGCCACGGCACCACCGATGAAAAGGTATACGTTATACGAACATTTTTCTCTTCTTATCATCTAAGTTATGCAACCCAAAAAGTTTCTACGACGCTCGAGTAAATCTCCATTTAGCATCGTGGGCGCCCCTACTATTTTTATCTGTTGCGCTCATCTTTTCATTTTTGGAGGGCTAATAGGTAGATATGTATTCCCTAGGTGTGCCAAATACTGCTTCACAAAAAGCATGTATTTCTCTCGATTTTAAAAAGAACCTTTTTTAGTGTCCTTTAAAAATCAAAAATGTGAGGTTATAATGGTTACTGAGTTGGAGTCTAACCAAACTTAACAGAAAGTTCATTAACAATAAACGTATTAGCCTACTAATAGGTAAAAATATTTTTTGCAGCGAAGTTTAATGCATCATTCTGGAAAAGTCCCAGTAAGTCCAGTCCTATTTAAATCTATTCTGACCAAACTTAGCAAACCTAGAGAAAACATATCTACCCATTAGCCTCTCAAAAATGAAAAGATTGGTGCAACAGATAAAAAGTTAGTAGTTAAAATGTGTGTAAAGTTTAATTTGGCCCACTATGTACATTCTGATGAACAAATTTAAATATTTACCTTCAATGTTCTAAGCGATACCCAGAGATTTTTAAATTCTTCATAGCCTAATAACTTTCCAGATCTATCAGCATCCATCATTTGCAATCATACTTCGGCAAATATCTTTTGAGAATCCATTCCTTGTCAAGATCTACAAATATAAATCATTTAATAAAAAAAAACGAGCTATTATTATTATTTTGGTTGGTCACCGAGGCGAAATTTCAGTTATATCTTAAAAATTAAGAAAGCAAATGTAAAGTAATATCTTCTCGCTTAAATAATAAGCGCCTATGTTAATAAGCATTTTAATAACCCATAAAATAATTTTTAATACAAACCAAGGAATTAAAAACGAATAAAGAACTTTTTTTTATAAGGAGGTGTTCGGAAAATGCGTTAAAAAAATTTTTAGGGGTCATTCTGGCAATGAAAAATAATATTAGCAAGTCGCTTTGACAAAATGTCGAAATCTTCCTGGTTGCCAAGTTACAGGGATTAAAAGTTTCAATTTTTATTTTGTTTTTTCGCCATATTGCATTTATTTTTTAACCAATCTAGTTGACATTTGGCACAGGAATCGAGCTTTGCAGATTCTACAATTTTAAGATAAAAGTACTTTTAATACCGTCAGGGGACACTTTACCTGAAACTTAAAATTTATTTACATTATAACTTTTTATTTTGACAGATATCGCTGAGGTGCCATTTTATAGACGATCAAAAACCTAAAAATAAGGTACTCCTCATTAAAGTCGATAAACCCCACCGTTTAGGCACCAATCAAAATCAAGGTTTTCATCAATTTCTATCAAATTACCTACACAGACATATGGGGTGTCGAGTAAATCTACTGACAAACTTTGCGGGGCGATTCTGCAACAGAAAAATAAGCGTCTTGGTTTTTGAACTTTGGGGGTGTTAAAAATAAAAAAAAGTTTTTTTTTTAATATTTAACACAACGTGGTTAAAGACTAAGGAGTTTAGGACATATTATGTTTATATAAAAATTTGTTCTTATGTTAAATTGTAGAACCACCCCTTAAAGTTTGTCGGCTGAGTTACTGTATGTATACAGGTAATTTGATTGAAATTGATAAAAACTTTGATGTCGATTGGTGTCTAAACGGTTTATCGACTTTAATAAAGAGTACCTTATTTTTAGTTTTTGATTGTCTATAAAAGACGCCCCCAACTTTGCGATATCTGTCAAAATAAAAAAGTTATAATGTAAATAAATTTTAGGTCTTCAGGTAAAGTGCCTTTTAAAGGTATAAAATAAAAGAAGTTTTATCTCAAAATTTTAGAATCTGCAGAAGCTCGATTCGTGCGCCAAATGTCAAATAGATTGGTTAAAAAATAAATGCAATATGGCGAAAAAATAAAAATTGAACTTTTAACCCCTGTGACTTGGTAAGATTGGGAGATTTCTACATTTTGTCAAAGGAGTAACTAACACTTTACATTGCAGAATGACCTGTTAAAATTTCCCAACGCATTTTCCGAACACCCTGTATACAAATGATATAAAAACCTTTTCACAGCCTTTCATTTTTACCGACCTTAACCATGCCAATAATCTTAAACCTGCTATATTCATGCAATTTAAATATTACCATGCCCCAAAACACTACTACATATGGGAAGTATTTTTAGCAAGATATACAGAGTGTTTTTAAAAGGTATGTACAAAATCCTACAACACAATTCTTACACTAAAATACAACAATCTAACGCAATTTACCTTTGTCGAAAACATGATCGTTTGCAAGATACAGGGAGTCAAAGTTTTTTTACAAAGTTTAGTATCAAAAGGTTTTTCATAGTGGGGATCGAAATAGGTATGCTAAAGTTTTTATCGCAAAATGTAGAGGGAGCCGCCTGCTATCCTTTGCTTAGGTTCAAATTATCATAACATTTTTTTGCCTAGGCATATAATAATTTTAGTTTACCATTTTTATTCTTCTATATTTTTTGGAACCAAAATGTATGCTTTATAAATAACGGTACAAGCAATGAGATATTTCAGATTAATCATTTTATTCCATACCAAAGTTTGCCATTGCATTCAGGTGTTATCTAGGCCACCTGCTAGTGTCCAAACGATCTGTACAAAATGCTACCACAAATTCTTTGAGCCAAAATACCACAATCTAATGCAATTTGCCTTAGTCGAAAGGTTGCTGGTTTGCAAGGTACAGGGTGTCACGTTTTCCATATATTTTTTTTTACTTGGACAACCTGTATCTCGCAAACGATCAGCTTTTCAACTAAGGCAAATTAGGGTAAATCGTTGTATTTTGGCGTAGGGGTTTATAGTACCAATTTGTTCAGACCTTTTAAAAATCCGGGTGTCCTAAATAAAGCGTAAAGGGATGCGAAATTTTTTATGTGAAATAAAACGTTTAATCTAAAATATCTCAGAATCTGTTGCTAGTAGCGATATTTATCAGGTATTTTTGTGCACAAAAATATGGAAGAAAAATAATTTTCACTTGTAATGCCACTAGTGCTAAATTTATTTTCGGAAATTTTTCAAGGCCACGAATATTTTGAAAATTATCCCGAGCCGCAGGCAAGGCAATAATTTAAGCACGTGTGGTATTCGGTAAGAAAATTTCACACCAAGTTTGTGTTAAATAATATTCTTTTAAATTAATATTTGTAACTTTGACACGAGCTTTAAATTTTACTATAAAATAAATATTTTCCATTTTCCAATTGTAGTTGCAAATATATGTAATTTTAGAGCTTATCATTGTTTATTCTTTTATGTTATATATACCTTATATTACTACAGTTGGTAACAATAGTTTATTTTAATTTTTTAAACCAATACCTTGCTTTCGTTTGCTCTTCACTCACAAAATATCATTAAGGGTCTTAAAACCTTACATTATTTTATATTATGTTATGTCTGAAATACTACAACTGGTACAAAATAACATTTTCTTTTTATGTATGTGAATGACAGACATGACGTTAAAACAAATTCAATGATCATGTCAAATAATTCGCCCCAGGGTACCGCAGGCAGGAGAAAAAAATTCCGATAAATACTTGTTTTGTCTTGGTAATGCAACCAAAACTAAACATTTGATTAGTCAAAAAACAGTGGTGTGGAATATTCTACTAGAATCATAATATACCGAGGCAAAAAAGTAATGACACTTTGAACAAAAGCAAAGTACTGCAGATGGCTTCGTCTACATTTAAGAGCAAAAATATGAAGATTTCGATTTCTTAAGGAAACTCCTTATACCGAATTTAGTAAAAATATCCTTCAATAATAAATAAATATTTAAA
Organism: Listronotus bonariensis; assembly: GCA_014170235.1. Classification (NCBI taxonomy): domain Eukaryota; kingdom Metazoa; phylum Arthropoda; class Insecta; order Coleoptera; family Curculionidae; genus Listronotus; species Listronotus bonariensis. Next base: position 67,696 of record JACEGR010003378.1, read on the forward strand.
AACAACTAAAATAACATAAATATGTTTATCTGCAAATTATTAACTTTTCGACTAAGGTAAATTGCGTTAGATCGTTATATTTTAGCGTAAAGAGTTTATGGTAGCAATTTGTTCAGACCTTTTAGAGACACTCTGTATACTTCAAGTGCCAATATCCTGCAAAATATTAGAAATATCCTAATTTAACCATGCTTAAACAAAACAGCATTACCAAAAAATGTTAATAATAATTTAGTTGCTAAGTTAGAAGCCATGATTTCCATACAAGTGGCATGCAGTTTTTAAATACCCATGTCATGCCGAGACATACCAGCAAATGTAGCAAGAAGTGGCGCATTTTGGGTGGGTTTAGGAATTATTTCTGCTAAAGGAGAATCTTTACAAAAATGCCCACAAATTAAACCTAGAAGTTGAGTTAAAAAGCTGCTTTCATTTTCGGTTTGTACAGGTTCTGCTGGATTTGTACCCGGTGGTGCTGCGTTAACTCCAATCGCTTCTTTCTTGTAGTATGCTCCATTAGCTTGTTTTAATTCTAATTAAAAATTTGCATAATAATATTACTGTTACTCATATTTTTTTATTAGGAATAAAGCGGAATTTATAGATTGACGTTTCTGTTTCCGTTTGCCGTTTGAAATTTCAGATCGAAGATGAAATAACCACTTTCCATTTGTCAATTTATATTTTCTGTTTACCGCTTTTATATACCATATTAGAAACCGAAAACGTCAACCCATAAATTCAGCTTAATTCTTTATTACTTCTAATTTAATAAAAATTATACCGGGTGCTCACGAAATTACTAGAGGAAAGTGACCAAATATGAAATGGTATCCCTAATATGAAATACCGACATTTCTCTTAAACGGAAACTCACACACGCAATTAGAGGGGTTTGCCTCTTTTTTTATGCGCATTTGCGAGTAGAAGTGGTAACATGCCAGTAGAGCAAGCCCTTTTGTCGCTGTAGAAATGTTTGGTTTATCGCTGTCTCGTAACTTTTTAAGGTATTTAAAAAATACGTATTTTCGTACAAAAAGTGCACGAAATACTGTTTTTATAACTTTTAAAGATAGTTCAGATGTTCTGTTGTAGGTTTAAACGGTATTTAATTTTATTACTTTCTTAAATATAAAATCATAAAAATTAGTCTTCGCAAAATCCAAATATGAACAGATCATAGTACCAATTTTGGACTATTCCATAATTGTTTTTTTGATCATTTAAAAAACTTTTAATAGTAAAAAAACAATCAGAAAAAAAATCAAGTCAAAAAAGGGCTGTTCGCCCTATAAATAATCCTTTGCTTATTGAGAGTCTTCCTTATCTTGCTTATCGTCGGCCTGTGGGGGATGTATCGCTTTTTAGGTATTTCCATGGCTTCTGCTCTGAGAAATTGTCTAGTATAGTTTCTCCACTGAAGAATCCCAATAAAGTAACTCGGTGCCGCACGTATGCATCCCTATACGGTCCAACTGGACAGGCCCCAAACTTCCCATTTTGTTCGTTCTTTTATCCCTAGTGTTTCTAGATTGTGAAATCTGCTGCCCGCGAAGGTCTTTCCTTCCCCCAAATCTTTAAGTATTTAAGTCCAGTGTCAACAAACTCCCTGTTACTCCGCTTAAAACAACCACGGTACGGTGGTATATTGGCATTTAGCCTTCGTGGATTGTCCAAAGATAAAAAAAAAAATCTGTTGCATTAGTAATCAGATCATTACCTTACAAAAATAATCCCATAAAAAAAGCAAAAGAAAGAGAAAACAAATTCGTAAAGAAGAAAAATTAAAAAGAAAACGAAAAGAAATCAAAATGAAAAAAGCAAAAGATAAGATTAGGCTTAAGTCAGATTCAGATAACGAGGTGGTGCTGTTTGACAGACAGTAAGCCCGAAGCCTCAATAGGACATATGTGGCATGCTGTTTCCGAATAATGCTCATGGAAAAATATAGATTTAGTGGCTTATATGTAGGCTCTGGGCACATACTAATTGCGCTGAACCAGATTCAGATGCCTGGATCTGGGTTTTTAAAATTATTTTTATTGCTTTCCATGTTATACCACAGTTCTCAAAGAGTTTTTTTAGTTAAGTTTAACTTTTAATGGTGTTAATAGTATTCTGTATTGGGGTACCTATTCCATATTTAGCTACCGTTATCATTTGCTGTTTTTTTTTAATCTTAATTAAAATTGATCATGTAACTAAATGTTTTTCCAAATAAAAGACAATTATATGATTGTTAATATTTACTACAATTTTTGATTATTTATAATGTTTATGAAAATTGTGTTAAAAAAACAAATTAGAATTCCATATTTGGTCACTTTCCTCTATCATTCTCATTTTCTTGAGAAGTTTTACACGATTTTGAAATTTCGGTCGGATATATGGTTAAATAGTATGCAGATTTCTGATGTTTCAGATTTTATGTTGCACACCCGGTTTAACCGGAAGTGCTCTCAACTTTGCTATTTAAAATCAAACACCTTTATATTTTTCCATAAATCAATTCTACCGGCAATTTCAATAAAAAAATATGTACCACATGTTTTACCTATCTTAATTACTTTTTGAGAAAATGGCGCTCAAAAATATCATGTTAGCCGCCATTTTTATCGATTTGTTAAAAAACAAATGATGGTAGAGAAGAGCCTATGCGATTTTTATACATATTTATAAAACCTTATATTCTGTCATCGTAAAAATAGAATATCCGGTTTTACAACATACAGAAATTGACTTTCGGTAAAAAGAAGAATTATTCAAATGGAAACTACACACAACAGTCTTAAATTTAAACAAAAACTTATTTCTCAATCTTCTTTGTTAATTATATACTATCTCTAAACCTCATAGTTTTTAGGATATTAAAAGTAAAAGGCTGGATGCCTTGAAAATAGCGAAGAAAATATATTTTTTAACGTTTCACTATTAATAATATCATGAAAAACTAGTATCGTGTATTTCTACCTTTAGACCAATCAGACACACACTAGTACTGTTTAAATAAGTAAATAAGTATCGGTTATCCATACTGAATATCAAAACTGTCGAACAGTGTCAAATTTTGTTATTATTAAAATTATTTTTTGTTGGCCGTCTACCCCTCACGATTAAACTAAAAAAATATAGGACAAAATCAAAATAGACCTATTACAAATTTATTTTTACGATACATTCTCAGACTACCAAATAAAATTCCTAGAATAGAAAATAAATTTAATATTCGCACAATCTTTAAAACACAAAACACCATTTGATCTCAATTAACAAAAACAAAACCATATAAGTTAAATGAAAATACAAAAAATGTCATTTATAAAATACTTTGCGAATGCCATAATGTTTATATAGGTAAAACTTGTGGACCATTAGCTAAGCGCATAAAAGAACACAGATCATACATTAAAAACACAGAATTTCATAAATCAAAAATCTGCCAACACGCATTTGATAACAATCATAGAATAAACTGGGAAGCTTCGAGCATTTTAGCAAAGGAAATTTGTTTTTAAAAACGCAAAATCAAAGAAAGTGCGTATATATTATTAAATAAAGATAATAGTTGTGTAGCAGAAATTTTAGTTAATTTAAATAACACTTGGTTGCCTTAGTAGTATCTTCAGAAAAACTAAAAATCAACTAACTCATAACCTTTTCTATTTTACAAATAAGAAATACACCAGTTACTTATGTCACTCATGACACATATGTCAAACTATTTTCAGTTTGCGCTACAAAAATAATCTAAAATTTTGATCATTTTTAATTTAAAAATTAGTTAATTTATTATTTTTAATTTTTAACTTAATTTTTAACTTAATAACGGTGGCAGACTTGCCACCGAAACATCGTTTTTTAATTAGAATTTTTTGTTGTTTTTTTTGGGGAGTTTTTCTTTTATTTTGTTTCAGGGGACCGGCCAGTTCATAGGGGTCAATAGGGCTGAACAGGGTCAGCTCGTATACCCCGAGACCAGGACCGAAGCGGTCCCATTCTTTCCAGGCGTGTACCCAACAAGAAGACCATCCAATATCCAAATATGTTTCTCATTAGTGTGCTTGGCAAATAGGTTCATGGACAACAATTAAAAAACAAACCTTGACCGCATTGAGGTCTCGTGTTTTTATTAAAATATTTGACATTCAACTATTTTTCAAGTAAAATTATGCTAAAAATTTGTTAAATAGTTTATTCGAATATATTAATAAATACTAACTACAAATAAAAAGTCTCTCTGCTATATTTATTTTTTTTCACGACCCAAACATATACTTTTTTAATATTAATATTTTTTCATTCAAACTTTGATTTTAACATAATCTTAGTCCAAAAAGAATTCCATTTTCATTCACTTGTATTAAAATTTTATTTTACTAATCCCACTAAACGACTATTCTTTTATAATGACTTTCAGCAATCACCTGCTTCTTTTAGAAATTACGTTTCACAGGTAGTCGTAGTAGGCCAATCAACCTGACCGGCGTTTGTTTGTTACCTTGGTAACCGCTTCGCATGTCAACATAAGCAGTTGACTTCTTTTGTGTTTGAGAATAACCTTTAAATAACGTTTAAAAGATAATTTTACCTTAAAAAGAATGTGAATTTCTTTTAATTTATGTTTATTATGTTTAATTAAGCATACTTTAGTTTGGTCGAAGATGAGAACAATACCAAAATGGGTTGATAAAATCCAGGATAGTGAGAAAAATGGCCAAAGGTATTTTTAGTATGTTTTATTTTTGTTGGGAGTAGTACTTTCCATTGAGTAGTTTAGCCTCAGAAGGCCAACAATAACAGTATTTTGATAGTGTGTTTAAATTATAAATTAAAGTTTATATTAACTGATCTAGAATTATTATTATTAAAACATAACAAAAACGAAAAAATCGTTATTTAAGTACATCAAATAAGTAAGTACCTATTTAAACTTTGTACTACACATTTTCTCAAGCTTTTAACTTTTTTTTGTTAATTTAAAGTATAATCGGCTTGAAAATAATGTTCCTTTGATATATGATTTGTTTTTATTTCTTTGGTAATTGTTTACAAGTCGAACGCATCGTCAATTTTAATAAAGTTTGATGTACAGGGGTTTTGGGGCGCTAATTACGAATCTAAAAGAATTTTCAACACGTCTCGTTTTCGAGATATTCATCACCAAACTTGAAAAGCAAATTTATCTTATTTTCACTGGGTATATTCCCCCTTTGCAAACAAATGATTAAAAATTAGGCTTTGCAATTTTATGGAAAATAGGTAAAAAAATAAAAAAAATAGGTTTTTAGTGGGTGGAAATCAAATATTAAGTACCAATTTAGCGGAAAACTCCAGAATTGCGTGGAAAAAGAAGGGAAAATAAGAATAATTTAGGTTAGTTTTCTATTCAAGTTTGATGATGAATATGTCAAGAACAAAACGTTGCCGATTAAAAATTCTTTTAAATTCGTAATCAGCGCCCAAAAAACCCCATAAACCAAATTTCATTGAATTCGGCGATGCGTTCATTTTACCATCTTCCTAAAGTAAATATTAAACCTTTATATTAGCTTAACTTTTAGTAAGCAAACAATGATGTCTTACCAAAATTTTATACTCTTTGATTTCTTTTCTAATTAAAAATCTCTTTTAATAGGTAGGTTTAATTAAATTATTTTTTTTTCTTTAGTACTGTCACTAACTCTGATTCTTTTTCACATTACCAGTCTTTTCTTTTTCACGACCATTTTTGACGATTGTACCTACCCTTTTTCCTAACATCTACGTTCACGAGCTGGTCTCTAGGTCTATAGTGGAAAAAAGACGCAGAATAATGCCAATACCGCAATTATTTTTTCAAAACATTCAGAATATTACGTTTAAAGAAAGGTAATTGTTTTGCGTCAAAAAATATTGACCATAGTTCATTTACTACGTATTTATTTTCTTACTTAATTTTCAGGTATCGGCATTTGGCGATTTAAGCATTTATTTTCTTTTCAGCATCTATGACCTATGTTTTAACCCTGATGGTACTCAACTAGTCGTCGCAGGAGGCAACCACGTATTAATTTACGATACTTCGGATGGATCTCTTATCCAACTTCTAAAAGGTCACAAAGATAAAGTGCACACGGTTTCGTACGCAAAAATGGCGAAAAGTTTGCCAGTGGAAGCGCTGACAAGACAATTATCATTTGGTCCAACAAACTCGAAGGACTCCTAAAATATAGTCACAATGATTCTGTCCAAAGTGTTGCATTTAATCCCTTATCTCATCAGCTAGCATCTTGCGCACTGACCGATTTTGCCTTTTGGAGTACCGATCAAAAGGCAGTTCAAAAACACAAGACCAATGTTAGAATCAACTCTTGCTCTTGGACGAATGACGGTCAATACTTAGCTTTAGCACTTAATAATGGGATAATATCGATTAGGAATAAACTTGGCGAAGAAAAAGGAAAGATTGAACGACCTAATAGCTCAGCAATATGGGCTATAGCTTGGAGTACCTATAAAGATGACCCCACGGACACCATTTGTGTCACTGATTGGAATAAAACCTTATCGTTTTATACGCTTGGAGGTAAACTAGTAGGAAAGGAGAGGAATTTGGGATACAATGCCCTAAGAGTAAGATACTTTCCTCAAGGAGACTATATTCTTATAAGTGGATTAAATAAATGTTGTAAATTGTATACGAGAGAAGGTATCAAACTAGGAACGATCGGAGATCAACAGAATTCTTGGGTGTGGTGCTGCGAAGCTGATCCCAGCGGAAATTTTGTAGTAAGTTTTTTTGATATATATTTTTGGATATTAAATTAGTTATAATTTTTAAGCTAATATATGATAATAATATTAATATAAATACATAGTTGATCCATAAAAATAATTTTAGGCTCTTGGCTGCGAGGATGGTACCATTGCATTTTATCAGTTGGTATTCAATATGGTCCACGGTCTATACCGAGAACGATACGCTTATAGAGAAAACATGACAGATATTATCATTCAACATCTTATAACAGAGCAGAAAGTGCGAATTAAATGTAGGGATCTAATTAAGAAAATCGCTATCTACACGGACAGACTTGCTGTAAGTATTTGATAGTATTTTAAAAAGGTAATTTAAAAGGTTTTAATATTAACCTTTCTTTTAATAATAACAAAACATCCTATATTTTTGAATGCGTTTAAAGCTTCTTTATTAAATAATTTTCTTTCATAGCAAAAACAAAACATAAATTGATTTGATTTACAACAACTGTACTATACCCTTTAATTTTTGTACCTTAATAATGTAATAATCTTAAGTAATATTTTAAATGTAGTTAAAAAGCATACAATGATGATATACACGTAACACTCTCTATATTTTAAAGCCAATTTTTAGTAAAATAGTAACTTGTCTTTAAAATTTACTGCATGGCTTTTTAAATGATTTTTGTTTATTATCTACAATAATCTACATACTTTTGCATGCTCTTTAATCGAAATGTCCAAGATAAGCTCTTTTAGATGTAAAAAAGATTAGATTTTTATTGCCGACCCCTGCACTAAGACATAATTTTAAAGTCAAAACAAAAATCACGCTCACAAAATAAAAAAACTTTTTAGTGACATTAACAACCTAACAGCAGTCAATATCGCCAAGGCTTAATTAAGTAGTGTTTCTTGAAAATTAGTATATTCCAAAAACACTAGAATTAATTTTTTCTTTATAACTATAATTAAATTTTTAGGTGCAACTACCTGAGCGAGTCGTAATTTATGAACTATTTTCCAAAGATATTAATGACATGCACTATAGAGCCAAAGAAAAATAGCTCAGAAACTGGACTGCAGTCTTCTGGTGATCTGTAGTAACCACCTTATTATATGCCAAGAAAAGACTTTGCAAAGTATGTTTTTTCGGGGGATAAGGAAAAAGAATGGAATTTTGACAGTCCTATAAGATATATAAAAAATATTGGAGGACCCCCCGGCAAGGAGGGTTTACTGCTTGGTCTTAAAAGTGGTCAAGTATGGGAAGTCCATCTTGATAATATCCACCCATTGCTAAAGGTGTCGGTGAATGATGGAATTAGATGTTTAGATATTAGCCAGAGAAAACAAAAAATAGCTGTTGTTGATGAAACTGGCTTATTACAAGTCTTTAAAGCTAGAAATGCAGAACTATTTTATCAAGAGAATAATGCTAACAGTGTGGCATTTAATACGTTTTATGAAGATATGATTGCGTATAGTGGAAATAACACCCTCTCCATTAAAGTAACCGATTTTCCTGCGCATACGCAAAAATTAAACGGTTTTGTTGTTGGCCTATCCGGTTCTAAAGTCTTTTGTTTAAATGGATTTACCATGACTACCTTGGAACTACCCCTAAGCTCACCAATGTACCAGTTTATCGAAAAGAAGATGTTTAGTGATGCATATAAAATAGCTTGCTTAGGCGTCACTGACGGGGATTGGGAAGAACTAGCTCACTCCGCTTTAGAACACCAGGAATTTGATGTTGCAAGGTTAGCTTTTATAAAACTACAGGATTTTAATTATCTGGAGCTTATTCAAGAAATACAAGAGGAACAGCAAAAGGGCGACTATAATAGGGACGTAATTTTAGGTGACATTTACGCCATGAAAGGAAAACTGAAAGAAGCAGCAAGGTTGTGCCAAAAATCCGGTCATGAAAGTAAAGCTTTAACTATGTTTACTGACCTAAGAATGTTTGACGAGGCTCAGGAGTATTTAGGCGCCAAAGATAACAACGATTTGATTCGCCAAAAAGCCGATTGGGCTCGCAACATTAACGAACACAAAGCAGCCGCTGATATGTACATCTCTGTTGGCGACATCAAGACGGCAATTGAGATATATGCCGAAAAAGAATGGACTGATCAGCTTATAGATTTGGGAAGACGTTTGGAAAAATCCGACAAAGCTTCACTTAATGCAATTGCACAGCATTTAAAGAGATTAGGTCAATCAGCATCGGCTGCAGAAATATACCGACGTCTAGGCGATTCGGCAGCGGTTCTTCAGCTTCATGTTGAAGCTAACGAATGGGCTCAGGCTTTTGCTATAGTTCAAAATCAACCTCAATACAACGCTATAGTTTACATTCCATACGCTCAATGGCTAGCCGAAAATGACAAGTTTGTTCAAGCACAAAAGGCGTTTCATAAGGCAGGGAAGTCTGAGGAAGCCTTTAAAGTTTTCCAGCAACTAACCACCAACGCAATATCTGAGAGTCGATTTGATGATGCGGGTTTTTATTACTGGATAATCTCCAGACAGTATTTAGATTTATCGAAAGAAGCTGGTAATAAACAGGATTGGTACTTGCAAAAATTTAGAGAAAACGAAGAACTTGCTCAGATTTATTATGCTTACAACACAGTTCATAAATATCTAGAAGAACCATTTACGTCTTACATGCCAGAAGCTCTTTTTAACATATCGCGTTTTTTGGTAATTGAAACCAGCAAAAACAAACCACCAGGTGTATCTTTATTTGCAATTTACTTTACTCTAGCTAAACAAGCTAGGAAGCTTGGCGCAAATAAGCTGGCCAAACAAACGTTTGATAAAATAATGTCTTTAAGGGTACCAACGAAATTTGAAGAACAAGTGGAGATTGCCAGTATCGCGTCGAGAGCAAGACCGTACAATGACCCTGATGAGTTGCTCCCTATGTGTTACAGATGTTCCACATACAATCCTTTAACATCTACCCTAAATTCTTGCGTCAACTGTGGACAACCATTTTTATATTCCTTCGTCAGCTTTGAACTCCTTCCTCTTATCGAGTTTCAAGTTGAAGAAGGGATTTCAGACGAAGAAGCTGTGAGACTTATAGAAACACCCGTAGCAAGTAAAGAGGAAGAGTTTCAAGAAAATATTAGTGAAGAGCATCAAATTTTGGAACTAAAAAACGTTGATGAGGCTGAAGAATCTGACCCATTTGTTTACAAATTAATTAATCATGATGAAGAAAAAAGTTTTCAACCTATAATATTAAGCAGAAAACACTTACTAGCTTTAGAGACTGAGAGTGTATTAATTTGTAAATGGGGATCGCCTTTAAAGTATCAATTTTTTAAAAACTTACTGCCCGAGTTATATATTACAGTATGTAGTTCATGCTTTAAACCTTTTCACGTAGACGATTTTGAACTTCAGTTGTTACAGCATGGTTATTGTCCATTTTGCAGAGTTTCTCCTGACAGTATTGGTTTAGATGCTAGTAGCGATGAGCTTATTGTATAGATTTTAAATTTGTTGTCAGTTTAAGTGTTGATTTAAATAAAATTTATTTTATATATTTTGTGGTTTTAATTAAGAATAAATCCCTAATATTTGGTATTAAATATTTCAACAAATAATGGTCTGGCCACACATAACCACAACAAGCCCGGAGCCGTGCCTTTCGCTGGTAAAATGTAGGAGTAAAAGTTATACCACACCTTAAATAACATCTAATCGTAAAATAAATACATTAAGGTAACACTTTTAAAGTTTGGCCACACATAACTGCACCGTAGCACGGCAGTGTCTCGATTTTTTTGTATTGTTTGTTTACAAAAATTACCTTAAACCACTATTTTTTTATTTTTACACATAATGAACTGAAATAAAAGGTCACGATCGGTAAACTCAAAGCTTGGTTCGGGGAAAATCAGCGCTTTCCGATCCACGTATGATTTTATTGTCTAGGCATGTTTCAGACCGCACCATGCAACGTACCGTCACCGTTGAAATTAAAAATTAAAACAAATCGCACACACACAGTCGTGCTACGGTGCGGGTCTTGTGGGGTATCGGTGCGGTTATGTGTGGCCAGACTTTTACCTATACTACACTCAAGTTTGTATAAAAAAGAACAGATATAAGTAGGAAAAATTGTTTTCCTACGACCACATGTGAAAATAGTAAATTGCACACTGTTTTCATGCATAGAAAATGCCTTATATCACACTAGTGTTGCAAAGTATAATATAAAGCTGTCATCGCTGTCATTGTTATTTAAAATAAATTTGGAGTTATCAGGCTGTTAATGGGATTTACAATGAAAACGCCATGCAATATCTTTTAAATGAGGACCTTTTTAATTCTAAAATAATGAAAAGCTACTAGGTAGGTGATTTTTGATATAAAAATATTGTTAAACAGTATAATATATCGCAGTAAGGAAAAGTATATATCACCCTAGTGATGCAAAGTTTGCAATTGTTTTCTTATTTTTTTTGTGAAGACAAACAACTTTTTTTTTTGGTGAACAGCTTGTGGTCGTAGGAAAAATAGTGTACATTACTTGTGTGAAAATCACTTTCTTACACTCGTGGGTTTGTCGCACTCGGCTGACGCCTCGTGCAACAATATTGCCACTCGTGTGAAATAAGTCAGTTTCCACCCTTGTAATGTAATATACTATTTTTTAAACAAAGAGATATAAATACATAATACAATCGACTCAGCTTGTCAAAAATGCTTTTTATATTTTTTGTAGCATTTTGCAGAAATAATTTTCCCCACTTTTCTCTATCACAGTGAATCCGGGCTCGATGTAACCTTGGCGCGGTTATGTGTGGCCAGACCTCTATTCGTCCACCTAAAACTTTTTAATGTCGCCTTAGAAGACTATAGGGCAATATTTGTAGCTTTTCACTTACTCCTCTACATCTAAAAATTGTGGTAATATAAAATAAATAAACTCACCGTCTTTCATGGAGTAATCCAAAATTTCTTTGAGTTCCTTCCAATCTACTTCCTTATCTTCACCTGCTAGTTTAAGAAAAACTTCATAAACTTTATCTGTTTCTTCAACGTCCTCAGGTGTTGGTTCTACTTTAGCTACCTATATTTAATATTTTAAAATATGTTTTTTCAGTACACATTTGAAAAAAAACTTATTTTTTAGCACATTAATAAATTGACACCTTTTTAAAAAATTGGATCAGGTACCTTTTCTTTTCCCTTTTTATTAGGTTTCTTGGATTTAGGATCAGGTTTTTTGGGATCGGAATCTTTGTTACTTGTGGGATCTAAAGGGTCATCGCTTACCACCAAAGGAGATAAAAATAAAACCAAATTAAATTAAAAATAATAAAAAATGCAATCAATAATAAAATAATTTTATATAGGAATAAGAATGCGAAATTTAGAGTCTGCTTATATTATTACTAAAGTTATGGGTAATTTTCAATAGCGCAACAACAAACAAATGACGCAAGAACAATTTATTAAACTTTAAACAAATCTTAAGCCAAGTCCACACGCTTGACAACTGTACAAGCTATTACACATTACAAGTTTAAACGTTTGGTTAGGGCATTTGGCTTTGTTACTTGAAACCTTAAATGTTCGTCTTACTAAAGTTGCTTTCCTTTTACTTCACATCCTACCACAACTCGGCTACGGCCAAGGAAAATAAACTTTTTAATAAGGAGCGCTCGATCCCATTTCCGCCTGTTCGCTAAATTTTGTGACGTAATCTTTTTCCGTAATTCTTTGTTTACAATCGTACTTACTGGAAGGTATTTTTCGAGGTTTTGGTGTTATTTTTTTGCTTTTTAGTCATTGGACTTTTATATACAGTATGTCCGCGGATGCGGTTAACGAGAGGACAAATGGACCAAAAATTGAAAGATACGAAAAAAGTCATTCTTGATAAAAAAAGTCTGCTTGTTGAAAAAATATGATCCACGATGAGAAAATATATTTTTATCATACGGGGTGTCTCAAAAATGCAAAAACATAAAATCAAACAAAAGCAAACAGTCATTTTTAGGCGTTTTAACGTGAAATGATAAATAAAAAACTTGCTCCAAATTTACTTCTAATTCTGCTTCCGAACTTACTAAAGAAAATTTTAATTTACGAAAAATTAAAAAAAAACATTTTTTCAAGTACGCATTTTACTACCTTCATATTATAACTTTTATACCTGTACATTATTACCTGTTAGTGTCAGTGTCAAAAAATACTTTCCAAAATGCTGACCGTAGAACGAAGAATTTTTATAGTGCAATGCTATGGAAGTGGTCAGTGCTCTTATAGCTATGTAGTGGAAGAATTTCAACGCAAATTTCCTGTAGTAAACGTTTCGAAAGTTGGTGTTCACAAACTGGTAAAAAAATTCAAAGAACAGGATCAGTTATGGACATTAAAAAACAAAAAAGCAATATAATGAAGACGATGCCTCTACAGTTTTGATATTGCAATCCGTAAATGAAAATCCATTGATTTCATTGAGAAACAGGGCTAAGCATTAAGTGGTGGTACAAAAACTACTATTCAAACAGTTTTAAAAGAAAATAAAATTTACCCTTACAAGCCTCATTTCAACCAACCTTGGAAGCTGGAGATGAAGCTAAAAGACTAGATTTTTCATTATGGGTTGGAAATAAGATCTTAAATATCAACAGAAACTTTCACAAGTGTATAATGTTTTCTGACGAATCAACATTTTCAACCAACGCAACGGTACTGTTGCTTCTCAGCATGTCAGATATTGGAGTAAAGAGAATCCTGAATTTAGAATTCCTTCAAGACGTCAATACTTTAAAAAATTAATGTGTGGTGTGCCATTTCCTACCATAGTATCATTGGACCTTATTTGATGACGTGACATGGATAGGAAGAAATAGTCCAGTTTTATGGCCCCCAAGAAGCCCCGATCTGACATTCGCCGATTCTTTTCTTTGGGGCCGTCTAAAGCAGCTTACTTATGCACAACCTCTAGTAAATAATGTTGAAATTTTAAAACTAAGAATTAGGCGAGCAGTGGAATCATTACCAATTGAGGAGATTCAAGCCAGTTTTGATCATATTAGGAAGCAGTTGGAAAAATGTGTTGAATATGCGGGAGGGGTTTTGAACTATGACTATTGTGTATTATGTTTCGTCCATCATAAATTTATTTTAATTAGTTTTTAGTAATGAAAAGGTAATAAATAAGTAAAAGTAGTAAAACGTGTAGGTACTTGCAAAAATATTTTTTTTAAATTTTTCATAAATTTAAATTTTCTTCAGTAAGTTTGGAATCACGAATAGAAGTAAATTTGGAGCAAGTTTTTTATTTATCATTTCACGTTAAAACGCCTAAAAATGACTGTTTGCTTTTGTTTGATTTTTTGTTTTTGCATTTTTGAGACGCCCTGTATGATAAAAATCTATTTTCTCATCGTGGAACATATTTTTTCAACAAGCAGACTTTTTTATCAAGAATGACTTTTTTCGAATCTTTCAATTTTTGGTCCATTTGTCCTCTCGTTAACCGCATCCGCGGACATACTGTATGTTTGGTTTTTACTCTTTATAGTTAAATTAACTAGTTATTAGTACTGCAGTTACAGAGAATTTTAAAACCTGTAAACAGAGGTCACCGACCTTTTTTACAGGGAATTTACGTTTAAATCGTTATTAAGGGTAAGATACATTTTTTTTTATGTTTTTTTTTAGTGATCTTATTTTATGGGATGCAAGTATTGGTTTATTTTGTCAGATAAAAAAATATTATGGCAAAAAGGTGACGTCACAAACATAACCTAAATTTTCGGACAAATATAAAAAAACGAGCGCTCCTTATTAAAAAGTTTATCTTCCTTAAGCGGAAACCGAAGAGTGCTGCCTTTGATCTTTGTGGTAGCATAAAAGTGTTTTTATTTTTAAATCAGGTGGCTGCAATATACGTTAGCAAAAAGCCCTGCCGCTGCCGTTCGAAACGAACAAATATTTTCCGCGGAGCGTTTCTAATTTATATATACTGGTTTTAAAAAGCTGTACCACCTACTAGTATAGAGATTTGATACTTTTCGCTCGACGCCACCGCTTGTTATCGGAGCCGAGGCCTTATAGCGATTAGAGGGTAATTATTGTCTAGAAAGTGGGACCAACTCCGATTTTAACCAAATTTGGTCAAAAACGGAGTTTCTAGACAAATACCGGATATAGGTCTATAATTAGATAAAAAAAGTGCATCTAATATGACAGAATTCTATTTCCCTTAAATGCAATAAGCCAATGAATATGAAAAAAACATTGTATTGATATTAACTTGGGTTTTAAATTAAAACAAATTTTAATGATTTAAAACGGTATATTTTTTTATGCAATATCTTAAAAGGTAAAACCATTCAAACTTATACGTTTCGTTTTACGACGGGGCATAGATTTAAAAGCATCTCGCTCTAAAGCATCCGGTAAGTAATCAAATTTTTTGTCAACCACCCCAAGCAGCAAGCTGACATTTTTGGTCATTTTAACGTCATTCTAATGACGTCGTTGAAGTAACGTCTTCTTGACGTCATTTTTTTGTCATACTAGCCTCCAAAATCTAATGACGTCATATTTAGAAAAACCGCCGGAAAAATTTTGTGACTATAAATGATTCGTGTCAAAATACAACCGAAATATTATGCGTCAACTTTTTGTCATCTTAAAAACGTAACGGAACGTCTTTTGTCTGTGAGGCAGCTGACCAAAATGACTAAAAGGAGACATCAATAAGACGTCAGCTTACTGCTTGGGACTTTCGTTTATTCAATTTTTGTCAAATATTTGTTTATTTCCTTTATTTAAACAATAAAAAAACATTAAAATGTTTGTTAAGGAGTTCATAAATCCAAATTTCGCAAAAAAATGATTATTAACCGGCTGCTGAAGTTCTTTATTCTTTACAAAATAAAGATTACTGAAAAAGCAGAGTGCCGTAGACTTAAACAAAACAGAAATGAAATCAATGATTTTTATTAAAATAAAACACTTATGATTGGTAAAAATTCCACATTTGTTCAGTACTTGTGACACGTTTTTGCCAACACTGTAACTACTTTAGACGTGTAAATTAAACTACGTACGTAATATTATGAAATATGTAAAAATTAAATATTTAACATTTTTAGGTAGAACATAAAATGATCCAAGGGTGTTTGGGTTTTTCTAAATATCTGTTTTTGATTTTAACTTAAAATATTTAGTACCTAAGTATATATTTAAAAACAGATGTTAAAAAACCCAAATACCCTTGGACCATTTCAAGTTTTACCTAAAAATGTTAAAAGTTTTGAATTTGTTGAGTAAAATTAAAACAAAATAATTTTGCCTTAAATAAATATTTTAATTTAGGTTATAAAAAAATTACTTACTATACAGAGAAGGTTGCAAACCCTAAACAAAGGTAAATAGGCTTTCGGTCAAAATTATTTTATTATAATCCAATAAAATCAAATCCTAACGGAGTGCCAGACGAGAACTGAGCCTATGGTCGGATATAAAAAATGTGGTAAACTTTTTAAGAAAAAATTACTGTTGATCTAACTAAAAATGTAAAAACTTTTATGAAAACTAACTGACGGACAGTCTAAATTTGACATTACTTTTATAAAACTATAAAAACTATAAACTATTGTGAAGTGTAATTCTTGAATTACATACATATAAGGCCATTTTTTACGTCACTGTGCAAATGTACCATATGCCTTTCACTCCCATTTTCTTTTTCCACATCAGTTTACTGCAACTTCATGCCAATTTCCCCATATCCTGAGCTTTCTCAGGGCCGCTTAACTGTCTTGTACCCCACAATTCAAGACCATACTTCAGAGCTCTTCTCCATACTAGAGCTGCGGCTTCCAGTGCTAATGCAGCCTCATGCTGCTTCTAAACTCCGTCTTCACGACGTAAAACAACAACTTCACCGCAAATAACTATTTCATATTCTTCTTCAACAACTCTGGCTAACACCATTTAGCCATATTTCAAAACTGAAGATTAACCTTATCTTCCTTTTCTTTTAGCTACGCTGCTACCTCCTTAGAGCTACGCTACGCAACATATTTTTTCCCCATCTTCGTCATTTCACACACATTTCTTCTTCGGGGAACGGGACGCCTTTACCATATATAGCATTTTCTTTCACAAATACACTGAGGGGTAGGAAGGGCGTACCATGAGCGACTTTTCCTATCGCTTCACAAAGGGCACTGGAACTGGGGCGGGCACAGCTTACCATAACCGACGTTTCACAAAGGTCACTGGGAACGGGGGCGCCTCCACATATGTGACGTAGACATTTTGAAATATTACTTGACGTCACTTGGGCAAATGTACCATATGGAACTATCTTCTGGAACCATTAGACCGGTGGACAAAAAACTATCTTGGCAACTACGGGAACTAACTTAACTTGGTAATTTTGTACGGGCATACCCCCACTAGGGGTAGCCCGTACGGGCTTAACTAAAACTTAAACTTTTTTCTGAACTTCACTGTTACTACCTCTTATCTAATAAATCCCCTTTTAACTTCTTTTCTCTTTCTTTAAATATTAAATTTTCCAGTGTTTGTTTTGCATTTCTACGCTACCCAGTTTGTTTAATGTTTTTATTTTATTATGATAAGAGTAACCTAGAAAATTGTTTAATTTATACTTTTAAGACCTTGACACCTCACATATATTTTTATGTAGCAAATTTCCCAATGTTAAGTAAACTAATTAAAATGTATACTTATTTTAAAATTCCCAAAAATGTATATTTTTAAAATTCCCAAAATGTATACTTTTTTTATACTAGGTGTTCACACTATAAAATACTTATTATATGGCTAAACATGTTGTACTATTTTTATTTTCTTACCTGGTTATGGTACCTAACAGGTGTATTTTTAACCAGTTAACCAATTTTACAAAAGTAATTATAAATTGGCACTGTCAGTCAGTTAGTTTTATTAAAAGTTTTTATACATTTTTAATCAGATCAACAGTAATTTTTGGTAAAAGTTTACCACATTTTTGAGACGCGACCACAGGCTCAGTTCTCATCTGGCAGTCTCGAAAAGATTTTATTTTATTGGATTATGATAAAATAATTTTGACCGGAAGCCTATGGACTCTTGTTTAGGGTTTGCAACCTTTTCTGTATAATAGGTAAATTTTTTTATAACCTAAATTTAAATATTCATTTTATATTAAATATTTAATTAATTTATTTATTTTAACAAAATCTTAACTTTTATTATGTTATGCAAGGACAGAATAGTTCTCCATAGTATATAAAAAGTTTAATTTTCTTAAAATGTTTATTAAACATCTTTATTCGAAAAAAACAGAACTAACCAGAAATAATATTTTGTTTAAATATTAGTTTAATTTACACGTCTAAAGAAGCTACAGTGAAAGCGAAACACGTGTCACAAATTGTGAATAAAAGTGGAAATTTTACCAATTAAAAGAAATAAAATCATTGTAAATGGAGTTCCATCAAGTAACGATCAAATCAAATATTTTTTTACAATAAATGGGTTTCAATGCAAAAAAAGTAACTATCAGATGTGCATGTTTGAACTTACTTTCTCATCCAACTCGCCAAACCCAATATCTTCATCATTTTCCCTAAACGAAAAGAAAAACGTGTTAATGAAAAGAAACTAAATAGTGCCTATGAAGGTATGTTAAGATGCATGAAATTTTCCAGGTTAAAATAAGACTTCGTTTTTACAGCGTAATAAAGTTTATTGTTTATTTAAAAGATTATCTATCTAAAATAAATATTTATTATTTTGAAATTATTAAAAAAAATATTTAAATAAAAAAATCAACATTCTGACGCCTATATACAGCAATCATTGTGCATTTAGTAACAATATGCTAAACATGCTTAAAGAGCTTTTTGTTGATATAAGAGAATAAAATACAAGCACCATGTTTCTTATTATGTCAATTGTACTCATACCTACACAAAATTAATTGTTTGGTTTGAAGATTTTTTTAATTGTTAAGAATTGACCTTGTCATTTATTAATTTATTTTTTACTCCCAACATCCCAAGCAACAAGCTGACGTCATTATGACGTCATTTTTAAAGTCAATTTTGGTCATTTTTGGTCATAGGACGTTATCAGACCAAAATTAGGACGTCATTTTAATGACGTGTTTTTGACGTCGTTGAAGTGACGTCTTTTCGGCGTCATTTTTCGTCATACTAGCTCATAAAAATCTAATGACGTCATGTTTAGAAAACCCGCCAGAAAAATTTTGTGACATTATATAATTCGTGTCAAAATCCAACCGAAATATCATATAACAGAAAAATAAGACTAATAGTTTTACAGAATTGAAATAGGAAAAACTCTACCGATAGATGGCGCAATGGACATAAACTGCTACGTTTATTCAACATCTTCGCTTTATCACCTACACCGTACCGATGAGACCAAAATAGTGCGAGTGCGGTCTGCGGTTAATAATCTCAATTAGCTTTGAAAGAAATATCTTCGGCTAGTGTAAAAACAGTGTCCCTTAAGATGCGACCTTACAGTGCAATGAAATTGCAAGCAGTAAGGAGTTTTTTCCTATTTCAATTTTCAAATAAAATATCGTATTTTAGCTCTTAAAAAAAGTATATGCGTCAATTTTTCGTCATCTTAAAGACGTCATTAACGGGACGTCTTTTGTGTGTGACTTAGGTAGGTCAATTTAACGTCATTTTTTCGTCATCTTATGACGTCTTTGCTGACCAAATGTGACCAAAAATGACTAAAAATAGACGTTAATAAAACGTCAGCTTGCTGCTTGGGATGGTATCTATTTAACAAAATCCTAAAACTGTAACGACAACGCCTAGTTTTCATGTACGATAAAATATTGCGGAACTGTAGAGGACCAGAATCACGTGACGACAATATCGAAATTTCATTGGGCTGTCGCAAGAATTCCGAAAAAAGTTGGGAATTCTCAACTTGTTTACGGAATCCGCCGATTTCTTTATTTACTTTCCTGCTTGTCAGGTATTTCCGTTAATATTGTTAGTTTAAAATTTATGTTGACATGAAAGCTGGGCCTAATGTTTTGATACATTATCAAAACCATATTTCCGCCGTAAAAAGAATTAAAATAATTTTAAACCGCGATTTCGTCATTAATGTCACTGTTTATAAAGTAACGAAAATTAATAATTTTAAAATCTTTTTTTTTTCATGACGTCACTTACAATTTAAAGTCCGTTACAACAGAAGTTAATCTATTTTATTTTAAAAATTTAGTAATTATGTTATGGATGCTTTACTCTTACATCAGCTTCTTTCATATTTCCACTTTATTGTAATAACAAAATCCACCATAAGAACACATTTGACATATGAACTGTTAATCTATTTTAAAACATCCCCCTGCGAAGATCTTCAAATACTTTCAATAAGTGACTTTTAGGACGTCATAATAATTTCGAC
The DNA here is from genome assembly GCA_014170235.1 of Listronotus bonariensis. NCBI lineage: Eukaryota > Metazoa > Arthropoda > Insecta > Coleoptera > Curculionidae > Listronotus > Listronotus bonariensis. The sequence goes on from JACEGR010003378.1 coordinate 87,907, forward strand.
GCGAAAATAGAATGATTTCAAATTTTTTCAAATAATTTTACGCGAAAATATGGTTTTGGTGTCGTTTAAAATAAATGTAATACAAGTTTTTTTATAAGGAGAGTTGTAGATTACGTCATGAAATCTAAAACTTGTAGGTTATTGTTATAGTGTATTTGACCTAATAAATTTAAATTCAAAAATCTGAATTTGCTTTTAAGGTTTTAATAAACAAATAACCCATTAAAAGTAGCAAAAAATCCCCCAAAATATATGACTTTTTATTAAATTTGGTTGATGACAATGCTGTAAAAAATATTACTGCTATAGGGCGACACAAAAATATATATTTTAAAACAACCTTACTGTCTAATTGAAAACTAACGGTTAAAAAAATGACTAATGATAAGAAAATATCATGCACACAAAATAAGAACTATTCTGTTTTAGGTGGTAACAATACAGTACAGTAACAAAAATAAACATGTACAAACAAAAAATGCATTTAAATGCATATAAAACATAATTTAAAAACAGAAACACAAAGACATAAATTAAAAAACAATAATATAAATTTTTAATTATTCTAAACAGATCTACATAACAAGGAAATAAATTATTATGTTTATGTCGCAGACAAATAGTTATTTTAGGCAAAGGGCTTCTGTCTAGGCAAATGCTTTCTGCCTAGGCAAAGGACTTCATGAAAAGAATTTCATATAAAAGCCATTTGCCTAGGTAAATGACACTTGTTGGTTCCTGTTAGACAAATGACTGCAATATATTTGATAAAAAATTTAACTAACCAGAACTAATCATGACCCCCCCAATGTGACACTTTTGCATGACCGTCTGGTTATGCAAATATTTCTATTTTCATTTGTTGAAAAGTTGCTTAGGCAAATAAAATCAAATGCTAATTGACTAGTCAAATAGCATTTGCCTAGGCAATTAGTATTTGAAAATAAGAATACACTTTTTGCCAAGGCAGAAAACATTTGCCTAGACAGAAGCTATTTGCCTAAAATAACCATTTGCCCCCGACCTTTATAAAACAGAAGATCCGTAAACATAAATATTGTTAATTTAAGTACAAGCTTCTTGTAACCACCACCAACAAACTTTAACTGAACTATAGCAAATAAATATTAGTCACATACTATTATAAAAATTATCTGTAAAAGCTTAAGGTCATGCTTTCATCCTTTTAAATATAAAAATAATTTGTACAGTGGATAAAATATCAAAGGAGGTTTGTTTCGGAAAAAATAAGGATTAGATAATGAGGATATCCATCATTAAAACTTTAGGAGTATTTACCTAAAGTTGTATAGATAATAATCGAAAAATTATTTTGGATAGTTATTTGTATAGTACTTAAAACATTGTGGGTTTTAATTTTCTGTTCTGCATTATTTAACAAAAGCACTGTAAATATTTTTTTATATATAGAGATATATTGTTTTTAAATCTAAATTTTATCTGAAATTGTCTATGGGAGATTTTTAGATTTAAATTAAAAATAAATATTATTATTTTTCTACTTTATTTTTAGTACTTAGGCCAAATGGATAAATTTCCAAAATAATCAAATATTTTTTATAATTTCGACCGTTAAAAAATTAAAATATACATTTCGGAAAATATATTATAATCAACATTAGTAAGACAAAGTAATTTATATCTCTTATTAAGTATTACTGTAACTGAATTTTATTATCAATAATGGTTTTTATATAGTTAAACAGAAACAGAAAATAAAAACTCATAATTAGAGCCATTGTGGAAAAGTAGGCCTTGAAATACATTTTTTAATTGAAAAATACCATTTTACTGGTTAAGACACTTAGTTTTAATGATAACAACTACTGAGCGCCCCGCTAAGGTATTTTGCAGGAATATAGTAAACTATAGGAGATTAAAAGGGATTTACATTAGCAAGTACCTGCGTAATTACGAATTTTATAAAACGCTGGAAAAATAATAGCTATGTCGTAAAAATTTATATTTTATGGAAACATTTGGCAATTTTAATAGCTTATCTAAAACGACAGTCACCTAGTATGCACACTTATAGAAAGCAAAATGTCATCACAGTGATTCAATCTAAAAATGATTATTCAACTCTACAAATCACACATCACACCCACCTACTTCTTAATGTACTAATACTCCCTGGAACTATATTATATAGTTATATATATATGTTTTATAAAATATACAAATAGCTAAATAAAACAAAATTCTGAGTGAAACTTAACATTTATTATATCAGCTTATGCCAACATTAAGAAATGGAATGGAGCTTATTTATAGGATTTTATATCGAGAAGGGCCATTACGACATAGAGTTTCTTACTAAGAGCATCAAATAAAAAAGCAAGAAAAAAACCAGTTTAACTTTAATAAATAAAAAGCAGAGATAAAACCAAAGCAGTTTTCCTAAATTTTCATTCCTTTTTACAAACTCCAGCACTATTGCAACTCCACCAATGTTTTTAACATATCTACACCCTTTGCAACTTAAATTCACACTTAATCTCCTAGAGTTTACAAGATCCCTAAAAAGATTATTTTATTAAATATGAAGAAGCTGTACTCCTTGGGCCAGTAATGAATATACAGTTCATGATAATAACACTTTTAAAAGCTTTTTAGGGGTTTCTTTAACAAGTCTTCCACGAATATCTATACCGCCATATATGGAAGCGGCGCGTTAAATGTCAAATGTTTCGAGTGTCGAACTGGGCAAACGCGTCACATTTTTTGTCATACAAGTTTACCACAATGTTTGCATGCAATTTTTAAAGATTGTGCCAAAATCGTAAGGGTTACAGTCACGAAACCATAAGGCCCATTGACATGTTTTGGGTATCGCATTGGGCGGGTTTCGTAACTGTAACCCCTACGATTTTTGGCACAATGTTTTGCATGTAAAATATTGTGGTAAACTTGTTCAACAAAAAAGTGACGCGTTTGCCCAGTACAACACCCCGAAACATTTAACATTGACAGGTCTGAATACTCGTGGTAGACTCGTCAAAAGAAACCCCTTTAAAAATGTTTTTAAAGTGTTATTATCTTGAAGTCAATTTCATAACTGGCTGGTTCCCAGGGACTATTGTGTACGTATATTGTAACTGCAAATAAATGCAGATCTGAAATTCTGAATAAATATTAATAGAACCACATATATAATCTCAAAAATACGAAGAAAAATTGGAAACAACACTATTATTTAAATAATTTACTGAAGAAGTTACTTATAGGATCCCCTTTATCCCTATTACGTGGTGGAGGTTGAGGCTGGGAGGGATAAGCTGGGTATCCGGGATATTGCGGATGTGAGTAACCAGGTTGAGGATAACCAGGTTGTGAATAACCGCCTGGTTGAGGATATCCTCCCGGTTGGGAATATCCCCCAGGTTGTGGATAACCTCCTGGTTGAGAATAAGTGATAACCACCCGGTTGAGGATATCCAGGACTTGACGGGTAACTAGGCTGTGGATACCCAGGACTCGATGGATACGGACTAGATGCCCCAGGACTAGACGGATACCCAAAGGGCGCGGAAGGTGCTGAATTATCAGCAGGAGGAGAAGGTGGATGATACGAAGGAGCTTCATCATTGTCCTCATCATCATCGACCTCCTCTCGTACTCTTGAGCTTATAGAATTAGAAGCATAACCATCGTACTCCATATTGTTTTTATTCTCAGAGAATACCCTGAGTAAGAATTCTCCTTCTTCATTGGGGTCAAAGGTGGATGGTACTATGCAGTAGGTTCCTGGAGGCAACTTAAACCGGCAGGAAACTTCTCGCAAGTTGATAAAGGATGGAGAACGGGCCACTGATGCGTTGTATTTAAAGAACTGAAGATCCAAAGGTTTAGGAACTCTATCGGGATATGGAAGCTAAAATTAACAAAAAAAAAAATGATAAAATAAGTCCAATACTACAATTACGACAAACCGTAACTAGAATCACTAACATTATTAACTTTTTTATTGCTGTTAAAAATACCGCAGTATTTTTTAAAATATGATCATGTGCAACCATGATAAACAAAAGTTATATGTGCAACATGAAGAATAAGCAGCACTGTAATGATACCAGGGTGTTACAGAATGTTGTCAACAAAACCCGGGGGCGGGTTTAACATTAAAAATAGGAAAAAAGATCATATAAACAAGGGTCCGGAATTGCTTCGTTTTTGAGATACAGGGCGTTGAAATTTTTTAAAAATTTTTGATTTTTACTAACTTTTAAAAATCCTTTTTCAATTTTCTTTAAATTTGGTGTGTGTGTTTGCAATTGGACAACATTAACGAATAAATTTTGGACAGTTTGAAATTTGTTGTTTTATTTAAATTATGTATTTCGTTTAGTTATTATTTGAATTATTAATTAATAAAATTGCAAGCATTGTACATTATTTTCTCGTTTTACTTAAGCCGCGTTCAGAGAATTATTTTTTCCTTAAAAACGAAGCGAGACTCAAAAAAAAGTAGAGAGACAAAAAAGTTGTATTTTTAGTTGCGCAATCTAAAAACTAACTGAAACCTAATAAAACGCAGTGGCGTGACATATTTTTTCTCATTAATATGACCTAAGATACCCCCGGGGACGCCAATGGAATAAATATTTTAAATGTAATTAATTCAAAAGATACCCATTACTATTGCAAACACACACACCAAATTTAAAGAAAATTGAAAAAGGATTTTTTAAAAGTTAGTAAAAATCAAAAATTTTTAAAAAATTTCAACGCCCTGTATCTCAAAAACGAAGCAATTCCGGACCCTTGTTTATATGATCTTTTTTCCTATTTTTTAATGTTAAACCCGCCCCCGGGTTTTGTTGACAACATTCTGTAACACCCTGGTATAGCCAGTAGGGTGGAACATATATCGTTTCAAACAGTCTTTAAAATGTGCCTCGATATACGAAAACTCGTGTTAAAATCTGAACTCTTAAAATTTTTATCTTCAGGTTCCTCATTGGCTCTGAAGTTTGTTAAATCTCCTAAATTTATTGATTTTTTTTCCAGTGAATTAAAAAATCTAAGAATACACATTTACATAATGCCCACAGCCCAATATGCTTATATATGATGGTGAAAAAATGTTTTTTAAAACATATGTTAATCTGCATATCTGTAGGCTTGTCTGAACCACTTAAAAACTGCCCGCCTAGAGTCCGATTCCAGCTTAAATATAGCGCGCTGGTTATATTGTCACTTGCCAACGTTTACGGCGGTACTGGCGATAACTTGGGTAATTAGAGGATATTAGAATGATGTCTCAAAAACAATTCCTTATAAACAATAAGTAAATTGCAGGTCAGGAGAGCTAGAGTGTATCAACAGCAAGGCTTGCTCAGTTAAAATGCAGATGTTGGTAGTTGAAAATATTACACCATTAATTGCAATATAGGTATAAAAAGCATTAGGGAAAAACATATAACTCTTCTGGGTTACATCAATTGAAAAAAAACTTTTACAGTTATCTAGATTTTGCCTTATATTTTATTATTATCATTTTTAGTCTTCCGGGATGAAAAGTTCATTAAAATGAAATGGGAAAAAATCTTCATCTTAAAGGAGATTAAAGTTCCTTTTAAAGTAAACAAAGATCCTTACCCTTCCCTCCCGAATCCACCCCAGTTTTATTGATCCAAGTCCTTTTAAAATAGATAGGTCAAATGTTTCTTTCAGAATATGGATGGTGGAGGAGAGGATAACCATCTTTTATAGCGGACAAGTTGAAAAAGTGGCCATCGGAATGTAGCAAGTTGGGATGGTGCCACAGTAGCCAGTGGAGGGATTTTGGTATTTCTTTACTTTTTTATTTTGTACCTATCTGTCCTTTTTCATTTTGTATCTCACTCTAATAATTCATGCTCATTGGTTTAAAAATCTCCTCCGGCTACTGTGGCGCCACCTTAAGTTGCTCCTTTCGACGGACAATTTTTAAAACATTCAGATGGTTATCCTCCCCTCCACCATCCATATTTTCAGAAAAAAAAGAAAATAAGTTTTATTAAGAAAAAAAAATGTCGGTCTCTGGTGTAATTGGTAAATAAAATTCATCTGATACAGTAATATTTTTTTCAAAAATGCTTTTCTTCATACCTTTATCGCAACTAATGGTACAATATTTTTAACTACCAAAAATACTTAATATATGCTTTTAGCTGACACAATCGTGCAAGCCTTGCTTTGATACAGTTGAGCTCCCCTGATCTCCCATTTACTTATTGTTATGATGAATTGTTTTTCTGATATCCTCTAATAACGTAGGAATTTAAGCGGAAATTGGCCATAGGCGGGCAAGATAAAAAGTTAAAGAGTTCAAAATTTTAACACGAATTTTCATACATCCAGAGGCACATATTTGAGGACTGTACAAAAACGATTAAAAAAAAGTTTTTCCTTCACCCTAATATACAGTGCTTTAAAAAAGTCAAATATCTTATAGCCTGGGTGATTTAGAAAAAAAAAAATTGAAAAAAGTTTCATAACATACAGGTTGGCCCACCATATTCGACACAGTCTGTAGCTGGATAACCATGGGGTTTTTAAAAAAGTAAATACTGAAACATATACAAGTCGGATAAGGCCACAGTATAAAATTATTTTACTCTATACAGGATGTCTCAAAAAGTGTGACGTATCACAGTTATATTTTTTTAAATGGAACACCCTATATTTTATGACGGTTTTAGATTCTACTTATAAAAAATAACTCAAGTTTGTTATATAGTACCAAGTGTCTAATTTTATTCGTTTTTGTGATATTTGATTTTTTTTTCAAAATGCAGGGGTGCAATTAAATAAATTTTATTTTAACCATATAAACTCCCTAATCTTTAAAATTTGTTACAAGATTAGGAAAAGTCTACCTTATCATACGTAGGTCATATCGAGATCATAGATTATACAGGGTGATCAAAAATAATTTCAATTTTTAGAAAGTCAAATAGCAATATCTCTCTTATTTTAAATGGAACACCCTGTATTTTTTACACCACATGATGACAAACCAAATGCTCTTTCAAATGGTGTATAGGTTACCTATACCTATCTTTTATACTTTTTAAGTAAATTCCGTTTTAACATATTTTTATTCCAAATGTCTATTTAAATGTAAGTAGGCTGTGATATAGCTATGCCTATTTACTAAGCCGTTATTGCAAATGTAAATTTGTTGGAAAAAAGCACAAAAATTAAAAGATTTTGTATTATCTGCCATTATTTTTAAAATTCACAGAAAAAAATTCATTAGTTGCTTATAATGCTACTTCTAATAACACTTATTTCAGCTGAATGTGGTAATGATAAAACTTGTGTTTTTAAACAATCCTAATAACGCCTCTGGTCAGTTATGACGACATTCTGTGACCTATAACTCGTTTCTTTCATTATCCATAATCACTGTGTCAATTTTTTAAAGCAACTATTAAGGTTATCAGATGGTTTCTCCTGGAATATTTTTAGGATTAACTCTAGACTAAAGTAAACCATTTTCTTTACATCCTACCAGTATTATATCATCTTGTTATTGCAGAAGAAGAGAGATATGGCTATTTGATTTTCTGAAAAATTGAAATTATTTTTGATCACCCTGTACAATATTTGATCTTGATTTGACCTACGTATGATATGGCAGACTTTTTCTAATCTTGTTACATATTTAAAGTTTAAAGTGTTAAGTGTTAAGTAAAATCAATTTAAGTTTACCTCTGCATTTTTCAAAAAATCAAATATTACAAAAACGAATAAAATTAGACACTTAGTACTATAAACAAACTTGAGGTATTTTTAAAGTAGAATCTTAAACCGTCATAAAATATAGGGTGTTCCATTTAAAAAATATAACTTTGATAAGTCACACTTTTGAGACACCCTGTATAGACTAAAATAATTTTATACTGTGGTCTTATCCGACCTGTATATGTTTCAGTATTTATTTATTTTTAAAACCCCATGGTTATCCAGCTACAGACCGTGTCGAATATGGTGGGCCACCCTGTATACATACTTCTAGCGCTTTGCGAAGACTATAGAAATGCAGGATGTTTAAGTTCATCGCCTTTAAATATTGAAAGTTTCGATTCTACAGTACACCCTTAAAATATTTTGTATAGGGCAAAAATGCATCTTTCAACATTTTTTCAAATATTAATATGTAAAGATCTATATTTTTTATACTGGTATAGAACTCTAGGCTAAAGTAATCAAATTATGAAATAAATAATTGAGGTAATGACTAACTTACGTCGTTTATCTGTTCATTTTTTTTTAAGTTTTCTATTTTTTTAGGAGCGTAATATTGATAATTTAATAATTTTGAAAATAGTTCCATGGAGATATATTTTTGCCTTATACTAAATATTTTTAAAATTTGAAAAACTTTTTAATAGTGACAGATGTTCCATTTTAAAAAGTCAAATTATTCATTTGGTCTTAAGTTTTTGATGTTTATTTTTTGGGGTATGTTCAAGAGATGGTATAAAAAATTGCAATACTTTTTTACACAAACTTTTTATCTGTATTTTTAGCGTATCGTTAAAAGTAGGTTTCAAAATAGAAATAAAAGCTCTGTACACAGTGTATGTACACTTTCCATAAAGTTTTCTGGGGTTTTAGTAGATCTAATGACTTGGTTGTGCAATAAAAAAAATGTGAATCTATATTTTTCTTACATGGTAGATTGCAAATCCTACGGTTAGGGAGATCCGCACCAGTATTACGAATTTGTCTGCGGTTTTTCTGCATTAAGCCTACAATTAATGTGCAGTTGCCTTCATCGTCGCCTTCGTCTACTTCTGTCAAAGTAACTCGGTATTGAGGGTTATGCCAAAACGAATCTGTAAAAATATTCTATTTACAGGGTAGTTAATTACTATAAATAAGGGGCCATTCATAAATTACGTCACAACGAATTTTAGAACTTTTAAAACCCTTTTCCCTCCTTGACACAGGTTGCCACATTTTTACATGTAGGTATTTAAAAATATAATTAACAGAAAACAGTTATTTTTTTTTATTTTTACATTTGCAAGAGTGCGAAATTATTAATAAGAGGGCGTCCTTTAATCACGTGATGTTTTTAAACGAATTTTTTAACCCCTCCCTCCTCTCCCTAATAATACTTGTCGAGGTTTCAAACTACCCCCGAAAAAAAAAATACACGTGAATAATGGACGACCCGACCCCATCATAAGCAATAAGGTTTAAAAATTTGAAAGTTTTTGGTTCACATATTTTTCTGTTTTAGTATTTTTAAATTTCAACATGTAACTTCACAAAGCTTTTAATCTCTCCTGCCCTATATCACACTATGTCACAATAGGATTATCCCCTTCCCCCCTACCATTAACGCGTGACGTAATTTATAGAGAAAGAGCTCGTGAACGGCAGACCTTTATCATTTTGTAAAAGCTGAAAGTTTGTCAGCGCATGCTCCCAACATAGGTAGAAGCGATGGGAGACTATGAAGTTTGACTTATGGTGGCTTTGGCAGGTACCATTTACCAAAGGTTTATTAATTGAAACATAACTTTTCGTCAGTTTGTAAAAGCTGAATTTAATAAAATATGTTACTTGGGTACCTATTAGAAGATATTTCCTCAATCGGCAAACAGTTTGGACAGTTCCAACCCCTTGGAATACAAACATTTTTGTCTGGCCCAATGGTCCGATGAAGTTCAATATTTCTTTTATATAACCAAATATGACAAAAGTCGTAAACAGTGTGTCCAAGGTAAGGATCCTAAGCATGGGAATCTCAGTACCTATTGGAGATACAGCTAAGGTTAAATTAGGAAAAGTTGTGTTTTTAAAACCGTATTTACATGCCGTTTAAAAACTTGACAAATTTTCATGGCCTGCTGAGATATTTGGCAAAAACAAAGATTTGACTATATCGATTTTATTTTTTCTGACTCTATTTAAAGAGATATAAAAAACTAATAACACTTTTCATTGGCAATTTGTTCGCTACTACATGATGGTATTTTTAGATTTCATACCCGACGTTTCGTTTTCAAGAAACCATCATCAACTTTATTTTTTATATGGCTCGAAAAAATTACACTCGTGTCTAATCTCAGTTTTTTATTACAAATTCAACGATGTATCACATGTCCTATTTTAATTTTTAGTTATAAAAAGATTTGCATTTTTCTATTTTTTTGAAGTTATTTTTAAGTAGGCCTTGCAAACAAATGCTTGAAAGTTAATACCTGTTACCGTATCTGTAACATAATTTAATATCATTATAAAATAGTATTTGTTGTTATTACCCTGTTTGTCGAGTTGTTGTTTTTAGAGCAATTGTTCTTATTCTTACTGTTGTCTTTATTATTGTTTATTGGTGAATAGTTAATATCTATTGTGTTATTATCGTCGAATATGCCGGGTGGCAATTATAGCCATGAAGAAAAGTTTAACATGCTAACGTGTTACACTTTGTGCCACAAAAATACTGTAAATACAGCGGAAATGTATCTTTATACATATCCAGAAAGAAAACAGCCATGTAATTTCATTTTCTTACAGCTGGCCTGAAATTTAAAAGCCAGTTTTATCTCGAAAAAAGGAACCTTTAGAAGAAACCCCAAATAATGTTTTACAAGCAGTTGTTGAGAACTCTGAGATATCAACTTGGCAAATTAAACAAAATGTAGGAGTAGCCAAATCCACAGCTATCAATAAGAACAATTGCTCTAAAAACAACAAATTGACAAATAGGGTAATAACGACAAAACTATTGTATAATGATATTAAATTATGTTACAAATACGGTAACAGGTATTAACGTCCAAGCATTTGTTTGCAAGGCCAAAAATAATTTAAAAAAATAGAAAAATGCAATTTTTCTTTAACTAAAAATTAAAATATTACATGTGATACATCGTTCAATTTATAATAAAAAATGGAATCATATACAGGGCATACTTTTTTTTCGAGCCATATAAAAAAATAAAGTTGATGATGGTTTCTTGAAAACGAAACGTCTGGTATAAAATCTAAAAATACCATCATATAGTAGCTAAAAGTACCAATGAAAAAGTGTTATTAGTTTTTTATATCTCTTCAAATAAAGTCAGAAAAAAATAAAATCGATATAGTCAAATTTTGTTTTGCCAAATATCTCAGCAGGCCATGAAAATTTTTCAAGTTTTTAAACGGCATGTAAATTAGCTGTAAAAAACACAACTTTTTCCTACTTTAACCTAAGCTGTATCTCCAATAGTTACTGGGATTCCCATGCTTAGGATCCTTATCTTGGACACACTGTATAAGAGTTTTTGAGTTTCAAAAAAGGCATGTCCTTAAAATATTTTGATGTATACAAAGTCTTTCAAAAAACATTTTTCTTTTTGTAAAAACTATCCTCACAGCAATAACTTTTTTGGGACACTCTGTATACATCGAAATATTTTAAGGAAATGCCTATTTGGAAACCTTACAAATCTTATTTAGAATTTTTGTCATATCTTGTTAAATAACAAAAATATTGGACTTCCTCGGACCATTAGGCTACCCAAAATATTTGTCTGTCATAGGAACTGTCAAAACTGTCTGGCGACTAAGAAAATATCTTCTAATAGGTACCCAAGTAACATATTATGAAATTCAGCTCTACCAAATAACAAAAGTTAAGTTTTAAGTTATTACCTGATATCTGCCAACGTCACTATAAATTAAACTTCAGAGTCTCACATCGCGTCTACTTATGTTGGGAGCATGCGCTGACAAACTTTCAGCTTTTAAAAAATGACGAAGGTCTGTCGCTCACGGGCTCTTGGACTATTTATGGATGGATCTCAATAAGCTCTGAAGGAAAGATCTCTGGCTAGTGTGAAAATCTGCATCGCCAGATCGGACAATGTTCGATAGATGCAACCTTGCAGTGCAAGGAAATAACAAGCAGAAAGAAGTTTTGACTTTTTAATTTTTGTAAAATAATTATTATACTGTTTACCTAGGAAATTTCTGCAACCGCCCGCGGTCACACCTCTAACCCATTCGCCTTCATACACTGACATTTCCCATTTCTTTTTGTTTCCTTCTCTAAGTTCCTCTTCGGATAACGAATCAGGGTTTAAGTTGCATATTTCTACACGACTGAAGTGTTTTTCGAAATCTTTGAAAGACATCCAGAATTCTCCATCATTGTCAAATGTAAGTCCAAGTTCTTCCTTCTCCGGATTCGGAGATAAATCTCCACTCAGCGGCCCTAAAAAATAAATACAAAAATATGCAAAGGTTTTAGTGGTTAAATTAGGATTATTGGAAAATATTTACAAGAACTTTTAAAATACTTGTTTTTTATTATAAAAAAAAAATTGTAAAAAAACTATAATATTTAGTGGTTAATTTTTACCAATTTGTTTTGTAAATAGCCTTTACCCAAGCAGCAAACTGTCATAATTATGACGTCATTTTTAAGTCATTTTTCGTCATGGGACGTCATCGGACTAAAATAATGACGTCATTTTAACGTCATTTTAATGACGTGTTTTTGACGTCGTTGAAGTGACGTCTCTTCGACGTCATTTTTTCGTCATACTAGCTCATAAAAATCTAATGACGTCATGTTTAGAAAACCAGCCAGAAAAATTTAGTGACATTAAATGATTCGTGACAAAATCCAACCGAAATATCATATGATAAAAAAATAGGACTAATAAATTTACAAAATTGAAATAGGATAAAACTCTACCGATAGATGGCATAACGGACAATAAACTACTACCGATGAGAGCAAAATAGTTCGAGACCGGTCCGCGGTTGGTAATCTCAATTAGCTTTGAAAGAAATATCTTTGGCTAGTGAAAAAATCTGCATCTCCTGGTTGGACAGTGTCCCCAGGGATGCGACCTTGCAGTGCAAGGAAATTGCAAGCAGTAAGGAGTTTTTCCTATTTTAATTTTCAAATAAAAATATCGTATCATTTTAGCTTTTAAAAAAGTATATGCGTCAATTTTTCGTCATCTTAAAGACGTCATTATGACGTCATTAACGAGATGTCTTTTGTCTGTGACTTAGGGAGGTCAATTTAATGTCATTTTGTCGTCATCTTATGACGTCTTTGCTGAACAAATGTGACCAAAAATGACTAAAAAGAGACGTCAATAAGACATCAGCTTGCTGCTTGGGTAGTTTGTATTAAATTTAATATACTGCATAATGTAAATAATATTTACTCCATAAGGTTTATTAAGTTATTTCCATAATTTTACGTTTACTGGGAGGTTTAAACTTCCAATCTAGAGTGCCATGAAGGCCAAAAAATGGTAAATTTTGATGCAAATAGTTTTTGAAAAATAAATGTGACGATCTTTTGCTTTTTATAGCCTCTACACGCTCGATTAAATTTTGCAAAATCGTATTTATGATCTTGTTTTAATAGGCCAAGGGTAGCTCGATGTAAACGCTATTTTTTGCTTGCAATTTGATATAGTCCTTCCATACCAACATTTTTAGGTTGGCAATGCAAATGCTTTTACATTAGAAAATTTAATTTTATTTGTTGTAGATTTAAGTTGGCTGCTTAGGAATTAGGGCCGGTACTGGAGAGAGTTTTAAAATTAAAATATCTTTAAAAATTTGATTTTTTTTTAATACTCATCATTTTTACTCTGTTCTCCATTTATACATATTTATAAGAGTTAATAATATGTTCTGTATTACTCATTATGTGTAAAACTCTTGCACTTTGGTATGTATGCCTTTAGACAAACTAATACAACTTTGGAGTTTTAATTACTATTAAAATTCTTTTAAATAGGTGTTAGAAGTAGGCTATTTACCCATCACTCCAAGGTCCGTTCCATTCCGATTCATTTCCCCAAGGATTCCTTAGCCTTAGCAAGGGAATTTTTCCCGTGACGTTGGGCGTTTGAATATCTACATACTGAACACGGGTTATGCTGTATGCGTGTCCTCTAACAAGTCCCTCAGAGTCTGGGCTTCCACTACATTGGGATCAGGCTGTAAACAAATTAATAAAGAATGAAAAATGAATTAAAGTTACTATATTTTAAAAACTTTTGTTTTACGGTAGGCACACATACGACAGCATCGGACGAACGGTACAGATCGGAAAAATAGTCCCAGTAAAATTAAATGAAGCAGCGCACGTATGTGCAAACGGTAGCCACAGATCAGGGATTACGTTATTTTGACTAGTCTTTAAGCCGATTTTTCCTTGGGGATTTTAACCCAGCATTCCCCTCCCCACGGTGAAAAATCGCTGACTTTTAGGATTTACCCATGAGCCACCCATGACTAGCACATGTGTGAGTGTTAACGTGTGTGCGTTATTTAATTTCACTAGGACTATTTTTTCCGACCCGTAAATTCCGTCCGATTTCGTCATATGTGCGCGAATCTTTAAGGTCCGCGCGTCCGGCGTCCAGTAAAGACAGACTGGCTCTTTGCCTGGCTTGTGAACAAGTCTGAGTGTGTCCATTAGAAGCGCATTGCATCGGAGCAAACAGCAGGAACTTTATGTGTTGAAAACATTTTCCGTCCGCTCGTCCGTCTCTAACTGACGCGTTGAGTTGTATAAACTTCTTTTTCAAAAACTTTTTTAGATATTTAGCCGTTTTTATACTTTTGGAACACTCAGTTTGACCAGAACCGAAGCGGTCCCATTATTTGTAGATTGGCGTGACACCTAGTATGTATAAACAAACCTCAATAGAACATCCCATAAGTGAAGCTCTTTCATAGGCTTTAAGCATAATTTGAAACAGATTTGGGGGTGCAGCTTCCAATTCGTACATTTCGGTAACACCTCCGGTAAAATCTTCCATGGCTTCGCATGTAGAGCCGCCTTTAAGTGCTTCGTATGAGCCATGAAGCCTAAAATTAAAAAAAAAAAAAAGATATACCAAAACTATTAAATTGTACAGGTTATGAGGAGTAGAGTTAGTCTTGTTCATAATGCATAATTCGGCATGAATTATTTGTTTTACAGATAGGTGCAATATGACGAAATGACCCTAAAATCATAAAAGACGTACAAATAGGGCGAACGGAAGTGCCGCCATTTTGCAAAAAACCTTTTGGCCTGTATCTCCGTAACCGTCCTCTTGGGGCCAACAATTATAAGGACCTTTATTATATATAACTAAAATGTCCATATTTTTTGTTCAGTATTTTTGTTTCTTATTACTTACCGTTAACGATTTATAAGATTAATACTGTGTGTTTATTAACTTTTTTACCGATATCTAATAATAATTGTTTAAATAATAGATGGCTTTGCTCTTTAATCGATACATTTTTTACAACTTTTAATTAAAAATGTTTTCCTAAAATTAATATTTTCGAAGTTATAACGCGTTCAATGTTGTACTAGCGAGTACAAGGTTAATAAGAACGAAATATGCATAGCGTAATACCTGGCCAGATGTTGGATACTGTACCTATTTTTAAAAAAGCTGCCGAATTATGCTACTTCCTGTACTAAAATTGAATCTAATATTTTTTGGAAAAGGCTATAACATAACCTGTAGAAAAAAATAAATATACTTACTTTGCGTAGGCTTTTTCTAATAAGGCACTCAAAATTCGTTTTCTTCGGTAGAATGCAAAAATATTAATTGTCCTCTATAAGTTGGCAATCTATCATCAATTACTACATCCACCCATTTACCATATTGCCAAAATCTAAAAACAAATAAATAATTATTTGTATATAGTTTGTCCGAATTAGGGTGTTAAAACTTTATTTTGACCCAAAATGCAGTTTTTGCAGAAAACCTTAGATATTTATTTTTTTTTATTATATTCTTGCCACCTGATTGCAACATTCCGTTAACAAAAAAATGTAATATTAGCTATGGTTATTTTCAAAAATAGTAGGCTTTATTTATCTTTAAAAAAATAACTCCACGGCATATAAGAGCATAATTTGTCAATAAAAATTTGCTATATACAAGGTTACAGACAGTGGCGACGCCAGGAAAGGCCATGGGTGGCCCTGGCCACCCCTGAAAAATATCTGGCCACCTCTGAAAAATTAGTGACTCCCCTGTAAGGTGGAACATACATAAATAGTTAGTAGAATCGGTGAGATCTTTTTTTGCTCCTCAAAATTATTGCGGGACAGAAACAACATGGAGGAATTTAAGGTTCTTAACGGTAAGGACTTTTTTGGACTTCAATAATTTGGCCACCCGCAAAAATATTCCGCCACCCCTAAACCAAAAAGCTGGCGTCGCCACTGGTTACAAAAAAAATACGGCAGCAAAGCTATAGGTTTTTCTCAAATCACCCCTCCTTCTATTTAAAATTTTTGGGATGAGTAGCACCCCTTTAAGACGGTTGCAGTTTAGGGGTGAAAGTACCAAAAAATGTTGCCCCCAAAATTAACAATTCTCGGGTGAGCTCCTTTTTGCTTGAATCACCTGAAGTGCCCAAAACCTCTGATTCATTTTCAAACGGTCACCCTCCCAAGCAGCAAGCTGGCGTCATTTTTTTAGTCATTTTTGGTCATAAGACGTTATCAGACCAAAATTGTGACGTCATTTTAACGTCATTTTACCGACGTGATGTTGACGTCGTTCAAGCGACGTCCTTTCGACGTTATTTTTTCGTCATACTAGCTCATAAAAATCTAATGACGTCATGTTTAGAAAACCCGCCAAAAAAATTTTGTGACATTCATCAATTTTAGGCGTTTAACCAATTATAACCGCGGTAATAATTGGTGACAACTTTGACGTATAATACATTTTTTAAACGTGAACATAACCGACTGGTAAATACCGTTTTTAGAATTGGTTCTTCGCCTTAAATTGATGATTATATGATTCGTGTCAAAATCCAACCGAAATATCATATGACAGAAAAATAAGACTAATAATTTTACAAAATTGAAATAGGAAAAAACTCTACCGATAGATGGCGTAATGGACAATAAACTACTACGTTTATTCAACATATTCGCTTCTTATCGCCTACACTGTTCCGATGAGACAGACCAAAATAGTTTGAGACGTCTGCGGTTGGTGAGCTTTGAAAGAAATACCTTCGGCTAGTGTAAAAATCTGCATCTATACATTGGACAGTATGCCGAGAGATGCGACCTTGCAGTGCAAGTAAATTGCAAGCAGTAAGAAGTTTTTCCTATTTCAATTTTCAAATTTTCAAATAAAATATCGTAGCATTTTAGCTTTAAAAAAAAAAAATATATATATATATATATATATATATATATATATATATATATATATATATATATATATATATGCGTCAATTTTCCGTCATCTTAAAGACGTCATTAACGGGACGTCTTTTGTCTGTGACTTAGCAAGGTCAATTTAACGTCATTTTGTCGTCATCTTATGACGTCTTTGCTAACCAAATATGACCAAAAATGACTAAAAGGGACGTCAATAAGACGTTGGCTTGCTGCTTGGGCTGTATACTTGTTTGAATATTAGACTATTACCTAAAATGAAAAATGCCCGCATATTTCTCATCAAAGTCTTGATCATCAGGAACAATTTGAAGAAATAGTCTATGATAGAGTGTAAGATTTGCTGCAGCTGCCAGTAACCAACAGTCACCAAGTTCGCCCTGTTGAACATCAAATCTTGAGTAACCTTCGACGAAGAACTGAGGATCGTCACAAATTTCCTAAAATAAATTTTAAAAAACTTAGTTTTACTTTTGTCGTTTGTTTAACTAAATAAAACCGGAGTAAAACACATAACCTGTAACCTTTAGACCAAAAATACTTATTAGGTTCTTTTTGTTTTATTCTTGATCTTATTAAAATTAAAAAAAAATAAGCAAAATTTTAACATTTTTAATTTTATTTACTGTTTTTTTTACATTTTAAACTTAACATCTGTGGTAAAATGGCAAAACACGATATGCTACTTTTAGTATAATGTTCAGGAGAAATATTTTTAACTTTGATGCGCCCTGAAAATCACAATTTCAGTACAATATTTAAATTAAACAACTATTTTAATGTTTTGGTACACATATTACATGTAAAGCGGCACTTGAAAAGCTCTATCTAGATTAAAATAATAGGGCCCAGTGGCGTCTCAGTGGGCACTACAGCAAATATTAAGAAAAAAGTACGCCACTGACTTTTATGAAGTTCTTATATATTTTTCCTAATTAAGCAATAAAAGATGCAACCTTTAGTCTCCTGCATTTTCTTCGTATCTAGCTTCGTTTTCAAGAAAAAATCATTGAAACCACTTTTAGTTATTCTAAAGAGTTTCATAAAATAGAATTAAAAATTAAAAACTAACAATTTTGTCCTTGGTAAATACGAAAATTGACGATTTTCGGTAAAATACACAACTGCTTATTTATTGTAAGACAAATAATAATTGCTGTATTTATATTTTTGTTTTTACATCATATTGTTTATGGGTACTTT